>JAPVLO010000784.1:600000-845761 GCA_027257055.1 Cephalopachus bancanus
CAGTAGACTGACAACCTCCAACTGCTGCGTCTTTGGATTCACTGTGGCACTTGCTTCAAGGCCACACTTCCCCCAGAGGCTCCTTCCAGCTAAATATTGATCACAACAGGGTACCAGAGCCAGGCCATCTCTGCTTGATGCAAGACTCCTCTAATAAGCAACCTTTGTGTGGGAGCACCTCATTGGTCAACCTGTGAATCCCTCAGTAATATGCTACAGTCAGAGAACAGTGTCACAATCTAAGGGCTTTTCCTTCTTATTCTTGTTCTTTACCCTGTTATCAATGTATTTCTTGTATGTCATATCCCATATCAACATCTGCTTCTCAGAAGAGAAATATTGATACAGAGAGTTCCAGGAATGGTCCAAAGAAAATGATAGTAAGATTGTTTTGGCTTACTCATCCCTGGCTACAAAGAATAATCCCTTCGAAGTGAAATGTAAAGTATAGAAAATCCACGGCACACCATGACAGCCCAGTTGCTGAAAATTTCACCAGTGATGACCTGAAATAGTGTTCTGGTAGGGAGAAGTGAACTTGCTAGAGTAAAGATTCAGGTATTTGCAAGACTTGGTGAGTAGAAGGACAATGTCTATAAGAAAAATAGAGTTGGCGAATGATCATCAAGTTGTATTATCTCCCTGTAGAAAGGTCCTGAAAAACAGAGTTGTTAAGAAATAATTAAGGGTTAAGAGTGAGAACCAGGGAACCTTTCTGATAGCTTACAAGAAAGCCCTTTCCTACAGTGGAAAAGTAAACATAGCTGAAGACACTCAGGATTTAATGTTTGAGAGCTCCAGAGACATTTTAATAATGTTTGTCTATAGCTAATCTGTTATGCTAACTCCAGGGCTCTGGAGAGAAAAACTGGAGACCCTAAAATATGAGATAGGGATATCTGGATGTATGCCCCCTAAGACTTTTGGCACTGAAGACATTCTTGAAACTTTAGAGCTTACAGAAGTGGCTCAGTACTCCCTAATATGACCTTGTGCCTGCCTCTCATGTGGTAAGACACTATAGAGGCTTTTCTTACAGAGGGCAAGAGGTGATCCCCTCAGGAATAGTGCCCCTCTGCTTTCTTGGCTGTTAGACCAATAACTAGGATTAAGTCCCAGCAAAACCCGGGTAAGGAAGTTTTGAGCCTGATAATGGAGAAAAGAGATTAGACCCCAAAAGAGCTGCAAAAATTAGCTAGTTTTCTGTCAGTTTAGTCTGCTATAACAAATTGCCATCAAATAAGCAGCTTAAACGTAAGATGCTTATTTATCACAGATCTAGTGTCTGATGAGGGTCTTCCTGGTTTGCAGATGAGTCTTCTTGCTGTATCCTCTGGCAGAGGGGAGAGAGTGAAAGCAACCTTTTTTGTTTCATTTCATAAGGGCACTAATTCTATTTATGAAGGCTCTACCCTCATGATTTAATTACCTCCCCAAACCCTACCTCTTAATACCATCATATTGGAGGGGTTGGGATTTCAACATGTGAATTTAGGGGAGGACACAGAAATTTGGTATATAACACTTGCATGCACTAGAAGGAGACAAGAAGTTACCTTTGAGATTGAATTCTGAAGAGTATTGATCAAAGAATTCATTAACTTTCGGGAATTTTAAAGAACATAGAATTTAACACCCTTGCAAGGACCTCTGTTGTTGAAACAAAGTTCCTGCTAGAATGGCTCATTAAAGACCAGGAGAAAACAATGGCAGAATGAAGTGAAAATTTCAAAATTTCTCTGGCAGATAAGGGAGGAAGGAATTTAAAAGCTTAGGAAAGTGAGATTTAATACAAGGGGGACCCAAAAACCCAGGAATTATCTTTCTTGAATGTCAGGCCCCTTGTAGTATAGGCTTCCCCCGCTAGGTAAGTGTTCTAGGAAACCACTGGCATCAGTGTACCAGATAGTGTTGTTGTGAGAGGCTGCATTCAGCTTCAGTGATTTTTTTTTTTTTGGAGGTTCTTTCAATGTCTTTGCTCATTTAATATGGGTGATTTATGAGTACACCTGCCTGCACAGTGATGAGTGTTCAGCAGTTTTTGACCCAAAACAGTATGACCCTCATGCCCCACCCTCCCTATTCACCAGATCTTGTCCTGAACAACTTTTTTTGTCTCCCTGGATGAAAAAGGGCTTCAGAGGAATACATTTTGCCTGTGTGGAAGAGGTGAAACAAGAAATGGCAGAAGGATCAAAAGACATCAAAATCAATAAGTTCAAAAACTGTTTTGAGAAGTGGAAAAACATCTTGACAGATGTATTGCATCAAACAGAGAGTGCTTTAAAGGTGACCGAAGTTTGAACATGTAAGAATAAATGCACAATTTTTATAAATACATCCCATTTGGGGGGATTCCCCCCTCATAGATGTAATATGTCATGCCAAAATACCTTCCTGAGGAATAATTATGTTTTATAGGAGGTTTCAGATGACATGCAGAAATTTGTTTGTGAGAGGTCACCAGCATCACTAAGTTAAGTATTGATTCTTTTCTTCAGGCCAGTGCTGACAGTTATAGAGGTGGTCACAGAAGTAAGCTTTTGAAAAAAATAAATTCAGAGAAATGATGAGTTCCCAAAGTAGCAGAGGCCAGGTGATGGTGTGTAATCATCAGAAGCTAAGAAGATGTAATTATTTCAAAGACCAAAATGTTTGGAGTAGCAGCTAAAGGGGCTTGATGTGCAGGGAGCTCTAGGAGTTGTTGATAGAGTTTGATGTAACTAGGGTAAATCAGAAGGGAGATAAGGATGTTGCTTAATATCCATAGCCAGAAATAAAAATTAAGAATGTAGGAGCAGGATGCTGATGACCATTTTCTTGTATGACTTTATACTAAAGGGAAATAAATACCTAGACCTTTTGTGAACTACTGATCACAGAATCTAAGAAGACATTGATATCTGGAGACCCAAAGCGTCATCATGGTCTCTCTACCAAAGTGGCAGCTTATAAATCAGGTAACAAATTAAGTAATAGTTAACATCTGGATTATCATGAGTCCACTGGGCCTTCAAAACCAGTCGGTATTTATTTCTTCAGTTCTCAAATGCATGATTGTGGTTGACACCCTTGGTGGTTGAAATAATGTTCACACGGTGTGCTTGGTAGTTGAGGTATCATGAAGAAGAATACTATGTGAATGCCTCCAAAACTTTTCCCTTCCTTTTCCCTCAAGCCAAGGTAATAAATAAAAGAAAAACAATAGTGCAATCCTGCAGGAAAAGATATGGTGAAGAATAATGTGATCCTTATCATATATCTGTTTAATTTTATATTCTGAGTCTTAAAGAAACCTGATGGGTTTAGGAAAATAGCTATAGACTACTTCAAGCTAAATCAAGTAGTAGTCTTGATTATAGCTGTTATTCCAAGATTCAAGTAAAAACAGAAATTGAGGACATGAACAGGTACCTCAGATCCTCACACCACCTGTCATGGTTGTTCTAAGTTCCCACATTCATTACACACCTATAGCCATATGGGGATTTTCTACAATTACTTGAGAAAGGAGGCAAAAACCATAGCTATTTTACAAATGAATCAGCTCAGTTTGTGGGTGCAATCCAAAAAGTGATGGTAGCTGCATTACAACCTCATTCAGGAGTAGTCTTAAAAGAAGAAAGGAAAACTTTTTTTTAATGCGTAGAGCTTAGTGTATTTGGTAATCAACATTGTATGTAAGAAGAAGTGCCCTTAGCTGACAATGTAAATAAATTTGGGGCAGTGGTCAAATGGTCTGACTATCTGGTCAGGGATTTGGAAGTCAAAGAACTAGAAGATTGAAGACAAAGAGGTCCATAATAGGGGTATGTGAATGGACACTTGGGGGGAGCACAAAGTATTAAAGTTTTTGTATCATATATCAATGCCCACCAGAGACCATGCAACATGAAAGAGGCATGGAACAACCAAATAGACACTGATGATTCAACAATTTGTCATTAGCCTGGTTTCACTGATGGCCATTTGGAAACTGGTGCAATGGGTTCATGTAAGGACTAGCCACTATGGAAGAGATAAGGCTATGCACTGACCCAATAAAGGTGGCCTTTCACTTATCAAGGCCTATCTGGATACTTCTGCTTCTGAATATCCAACCTATCAGTAGTGGTGAGCACTGCAATATAGCACAAATTATTGTTGAGACCAGTGGGTCACTTGGCAGCAAGTCAAATACATTGGGTTTCATGAAGAACATGGAGAGAAACTCTGAGTTACGGATACAGAAGGGAGGCCTAAAACTGAGGGTGAAACAGCAAAATTGCAAAAAAACAAAAACAAAAACAAAATTTGACAAAAATAGCCTTAGCACAAGTAAATCTAGAAAAAAAGTGTAGTCAGTGGTGCACTGAGGGTAATGATAGCAACAACAAAACCCAAATCAAGCATAACTCCTCATAAGATTGATTCAACCTCCAGCATTCATGGCCTAGCAAAGGAAGAAGGTTGTCAGTGTGTAGCCATTAATCCTTTTTATCACAGTCTCTACTATCCTATCCTATGCACAGTATCTGGAATTTATTAAAACATGATATTCACAAAAAAACAAAAGTAAACAATCTACTTTTAAGAGATAAATCAATCAACGAAATGACTCAGATCTCACCCAGACATTAAAACTATCAGACAGAAATTTAAAATAACCGTGTTTAAAACAAGAAAATGTTGGCAATCTGCGTGATCAGGTGAGGAATTTCAATGGAGAGACAGAAACTGTAAGAGACAAGTGAAAATGCTAGAAATAAAACAAAAACATGGTAATAGAAGTGAGTACTGCCTTTGATGGACTATCGGATTCAAGAAACAGTAAGCTTGAAAATGGATCAATAAAAGTAATCAACATTAACACACTGAGAAGATAAAAAAAAGTTTTAAAAAAGAGAATGTCTGCATATGAAACAGTTTCCTTTTGGCATGTTTTTGTTCCTTGTAGATCCTGGATGTTAGACCTTTGTCAGATTTACAGTTGGCGAATATTTTTTCCCACTCTGTGGGCTGTCTCCCTGCTCTCTTGATGGTTTCTTTTGCTTTGAAAAAGCTTTTCAGTTTGATGAGGTCCCACTTGTCTATCTTATCTCTTATGTCATGGCATTTGGGGTTTTGATCAGGAATTGGTTGCCTATTCCAATGTCTATAAGGGTGTCTCCTGTGTTTTCTTATACTTTGAGGTTTCATGTTTAAGTCTTTGATCCACTTAGAGTTTACTTATGTATATGTTGACAGGTAGGGATCCTATTTCGCTCTTCTGCATGCGGTCAGCCAGTTTTCCCAGCACCATTTACTGAATAGGTTCTCCTCTCCCCAGTGGTTGGTGGTGGAGGCTTTGTTGAAGATGAGCTGGTTAAGAAATGAGGTTTTAAGCCGGCTCGGTGGCTCAGCCTGTAATCCCACGCCTTGGGAGGCTGAGGTGAATGGTTTGCCTGAGCCTGTGGGTTCGAGACCCACCTGGGCAACTTGGCCAGACCTCATCTCTACAATAAATCAAAAACTAGCTGGGCCTGGTAGCACATGCCTGTAGTTCCTGCTACTTGGAAGGCTGAGACGGAAGGATCGCCAGAGCCCAGCAGGTCGAGGTTGCCGGGAGCGGCCACTACACTTCAGTCTGGGTGACAGAGTGAGACTCCAACTCAAAAAAAATTAAATAAAATAAAAAATAAAAATAAAGAAATGAGGTTTTGCTTCTGGAATCTCTATCCTGTTCCATTGGTCTATATGCCTGTTCTTGTCCCAATACCAGACCACTTTGATTAGTATAGGCTTATAATGAAGTTTAAAGTCTGGAAGGGTGATACCTCCAGGATTATTTCTTTTGCTGAGGATTCTTTTGGCTAATCGAGGTCATTTTTGTTTCTATAAAGTTTCTGTATTGTTTCTAGGTTTGAGAAAAATGATGATGGTAATTTAATGGTTATTGTGCTGAATCTGTAGATTGTCTTGGGTAGGTAGGAAATCTTAACAACATTAATTCTTCCAATCCATGAGCAGGGAATATTTTTCCATTTCTTTGTGTCTTTGGATTCTTTGAGCAGTGTTTTGTAGTTTTTCATTGCAAAGGTCTTTCTTTTCTCTGGTTAGGAAGATGCCAAAGTATTTCACTTTTTGGTGGCTACTGTGAATAGGATTGTGTTTTTTATTTGGTTCTCTGTCTGTTTCTTTTTGGTGTATAAAAATGCAACTGATTTTGCATGTTGATTTTGTACCCTGAGACTTTGCTAAATAAATTCACAAACCTAAATGAGATAGAGGAATTTCTGACATCACACAAACTCCCAAGGTTGAAACAAGAAGAAATAGAGACCCTAAACAAATCACTAACAACCTGGAAATTGACTCCATCATAAAAAAAAACTACCACACACACACACACAAAAGCCCTGGACCAGATAGCTTTCCAGCAGAATTCCATAAAACATACAAGGAGGAGCTGATACCAATCCTATTGAAACTATTCCAGGCAATTGAGAAAGACAGAACTCTTCCCAAATTATTATTATTTTTATTTTTATATACTTTATTTTACAGATGTGGGGTACAATTCAGAATTAGGTATACAACGAACATGATACAGGTAATGTTTGGGCCTCCCTTTGGTCCCCACTTTGCCTGGTTTGAGATCAGGTATCCTTATTGATGTTGTGTTGCCACCCCCACCCTGGCAATATCCTGACAATCCCTTTCTTATAGTATTATGCTCAAGGTCCGCTTATGAGTGAGAACATATGGTACTCTGCTCTTTGTTTTTGTGATAGATCGATGAGTATTATAGACTCTAAACCCATCCAAGTTGCTGCGAGGCTCATATGTTTGTCCTTTGTTAGGGCTGTGTAATATTCCATTGCATATATGTAGCATATTTTTTTTATCTAGTCCAGTTTCAATGGGCAGCATGGTTGGTTCCATGTTTTTGCTATTGTGAATAGTGCTGCAGTAAACATGCATGTGCAGCTGTCTTTTTTGTAGAATGATTTGAGTTCCTCTGGGTATATTCTCAGTAGGCGGATTGCTGGGTCATATGGAAGGTCAATTTCTAGTTCTTTTAGAATCACCACACTGTTTTCCATAGAGGTTGAACAAGTTTGCAATCCCACCAGCAGTGTAGAAGTGTTCCCTTTTCTCCGCATCCTCGCCAGCATTGTTGTTGTTTGTTGTTTTTGTGATGACCATTCTTCTCACTAGTCATCAAAGAAATGCAAATTAAAACCACACTGAGATACCACTTAACTCCAGTCAGGAAGACCATCATCAATGAGTCAAAAAACAACAGATGCCAGAGAAGATGTGGTGAAAAGGAAATACTTCTACACTGCTGGCAGGAGAGTAAACTAGTGCAGCCTCCGTGGAAAACAGTTTGGCAATTCCTAAACGATCTAAAAATTGACCATCCATGTGACCTCACAATCCCTCTACTGGGAACATACCCGGAGGAACTCAAATCACTCTATGAAAAAGATACCTGCACACACATGTTTATTGCAGCATTATTTACAATAGCAAAAACATGGAGCCAACCATGCTGTCCATGGAAAGATAACTGGATAAAAAAAATGTGGTACATATACATGATGAAATATTATGCAGTCATAAAAAAGGACAAAATTATGAACTTTGCAGCAACATGGATGGACTTAGAGGCTATAATACTGAGTGATCTATCATAGAAACAAAGAACCAAGTATCACATGTTCTCCCTCATAAGTGGACCTTGAACAACTATCATAATACTACAAGAAGGGGATTGGCAGGAGTGGAAACCTGCCAGGGGAGGGCAGGGGTGGGGTTGGCAGTAGTGGGAAACTGCCAGGGGAAACTGCCCTCATCAACAAGGGTACCTGCATAATGATCATTTACATGCCTAACCCTAAATCATACCCCACATATTTAAAATAAAAAATAAAAAAAGATAGCCATTCTTACTGGGGTTAGGTGATATCTCAATGTGGTTTTGATTTGCATTTCTCTGATGATTGGTGAGGCTGAGCACTTTTTCATGTATCTGTTGGCTGCCTGTATGTCTTCTTTTGAGAGGTGTCTGTTCAGAATAGTCTTTTGCCCACTTTTTAATGGGGCTGTTTATTTTTTTCCCTTTTACCACATTTGAGTTCCTTGTTGATCCTGGATGTTAGGCCTTTGTCAGATACACAGCTGGCAAATATTTTTCCCCATTCTGTGGGCTGTCTCCCTGCTCTCTTGATGGTTTTGTTTGCTTTGCAAAAGCTTTTCAGTTTGATGAAGCCCCATTTTTCTATCTTATCTCTTATGGCATAGATTGACATCTGGGGTTTTGATCAGGAATTGGTTGTTTACTCAGATTTCTGTAAGGTATCTCCTGTGTTTTCTAAGATTCTTATAGTTTGAGGTTTTACATTTGGGTCTTTGATCCATTTAGAGTTAATTTTTGCGTGTGGTGATAGGTAGGGTTCCTGTTTCAACCTTTTACATGTGTTCAGCCTGTTTTCCCAGAACCATTTGCTGAATAGGTTCTCCTCTCCCCAATGGTTTCTGGTGCAAATTATCTTATGAAGCTAACATACTAATACCCAAACTGAGTAATGACCCAACAAAGAAAGAGAACTACAGGCCAATATCCCTGATGAATATAGATGTAAAAATTGTCAAAAACATTCTAGCAAATTCCATCCAATAACACATCTAAAAAATTGTCCACAATGAACAAGTAGGCTTCATCCCTAAGATGCATGGCTGGTTTAACATCTGCAAGACCATAAATGTAATTAAATACATCAAGAGATATAAAAACAAGAACCACAAGATTTTATCATTAGATGCAGAAAATATTTTTGATAAAAATCTAGCATTTCTTCTTCATAATAATCCTTGAACACCTAAATATAGAGGGAACATACCTCAAAATAGTAAAAACCATCTACGATAAACCCACAACCAATATATTGCTAAATGGACAGAAATTGGAAGCATTTCCTCTGAATATGGGAACAAGACAAGGCTGCCCACTCTCACCTCTCCTGTTCAACATAGCATTGGAAGTTCTAGTTAGAGCAAGAGAAGGATATTGGTGAATCCCAATAGGAAAAGAGGAAATGTTAAAGAAAATTATTTAGGGAAAAAAAGTGTGACAACAGAAAGAAATGAATCTAACCAAAGTAATGAAGAGCTTTGAAAATGGTTAAGTGAAGGGGAATATAACAAATTACTTCTTATTTTAATTGTTTTAAGAGATAACTGACTGCGGTACAAATGATAGCAATGTATTCCTAATTTTTATCAAATGCAAAAATAAAATCTATACAAAATAGAACAAAAGACTAGGAGGAGTTGAGAGTATGCTATTATAAAGTTCTTATATCACACAGGAAGGAATATAATATTATTTAAAGATTGGCTGTTGTTAATGACAGATATATAATTTATCCAATAGAGCAACCAATAAACAACAAAAAGAGTTAGAAATAATAATAAATAAATACTATAGATATTAAAATAATATATAAGTAAGATAAAATATAAATAAATAAGTAAATACAAATAATTTTAAAGGTATAAATAATAAACTAATACTAGAGATAAAATGGAACGATTAAAATACTCTGAAATAACCCAAAAGGAGGAAAGAAAAGGGAAAAATATAAGAAAAGATAGAGGGAACAAATAAAAACAACTAATAAGATGATAGACTTTAAGCTCAGCAAATCAACCATTACATTAAACGTAACGCATTCCATTACATTTTTTTAAAAGATGCTAGATTGGATAAAAATGAAATCTAATGAACTGTAGAAATGATCCCTGAAAGTGGCTCATGTCTGTAATCCCAGCACTTTGGGAGGTGGTGGTGAGAGGATTTCCTGAGCCCAAAGGTTCAAGACCAGCCTAGACAACGTGGTGAGACCTCGTCTCTACAGGAAATCAAAAAATTAGCTGGGTGTGGTGGTGCACAACTGTAGTTCCAGCTACTTGGAAGGCTGAAGTACAAGGATCACCTGAGCTCAGCAGGTTGAGGCTGCAGTGGCCATGAACATGCCACTGCACTCCAGCCTAGGTGACAAAGTGAAACTCTGACTCCAAAAAAAAAGAAGTCTAATTTCTACGCCATCTATAAGAAATTCAACTTGAATGTAGAGACCTAGACAGTTATAAGTCAAATAATTTAAAATGATATACTATGCTAATGCTAATCTAAAGGAAGCTGGAGTGGCTCTATTAATACTAAGTATGTTGACCTCAAAACAAAGGACATTGCCATGAATAAAGGGATGTTACATAATGATGTGTCAAGTCACTACAAAAACATTAGCAGTCCTAAATATATGTGCAACAGACAATACAGCTTCCAAATATATGAAACAAAATCTTACAGAACTGAGTGGAGAAATAGACTCACAGTAATAATTGGAGAGTTCAACATTTCCCTTTTCAGCAACTGATTGAGCTGCTAGATGTTAGTATGGATGTGTAAGACAACAGCAACACTATTTATCAAGCATATTCCAACTGAGATTTTTGGACTACTCCACCTAACAGCAAAATACACTCTCTTTTCACATGCACAAAGAGTATCCAACAAGACATTATGAACCACAAAACAAATCTCAACTAATTTAAAAGACCTGAAATTATATAAAGGGTATATTTTCACTATAAATGAATTAAATTAGAAATCAATAACAGAAAGATATGCAAGTTTCCTAAATATTTGGAAATTTTACAAATCACTATGTAACATATGGGTAAAGGAGGAAATCACAAGGTAAGTTAGAATATACTTTTTATCGAGTATAAATAAAAACAACAAATTAATATTTGCGGCATGTAGCTAAGCAGTGCCTAGAGTATAATTTATAGCATTAAATATTTGTATAAGAAAACAGGGCAGTTCCTACCTTTCTACATTGGAAGCTTGTAAAAAGCATCTATCTCTAAAAGTTTATCAAAGGAAGAACACATTTTACTGAAAGCTAGTGTGATAAGAGCAACAATCAATTAAACTGAAAATATAAAAGCAATAGAGAAATTCAATAAAACTAAAATTTGATTCTTTAAGATCAACAAAATTAATAAATCTGTAGCCTATCTAACCACAAAGTATAGAAAGCATATACAAATTAGCTATATCAGGAATAAAAAAGCCAACATTGACACAGATTCTACAGATATTAAAATGTTTATAAATATTACGGACAACTTTTGCTGATAAATTCAGCAGCTGAGATGAAATGGATATTGGGTTTCTTCGGGTTTGGAAGGGCCAATTTTTCATCCTCACAAGATAGTTTCTTCTTCTGGGTGTTTTGCTTTTGTTGCCTGCAAACCTTTAATCAGCATAACAGGGCTGATTAAGGGTTTGCAGGGCTTACAGACTTCCTGATCCACAGTCATCAAATTTCATGTAACATAAGCATCTGACTAGACACATCGTTTGGAATGAATGAATGAAGTCCATAATCCCCTTCACAGTGAATGAGGTTCTTATAGACTCATTTGGGAATGGATTCGTAATCATGTTATCTACTGGCCATATTACTTAACTTCACTCTCCAGTTTGTGAAGATGAGATGCTATCCTCCAGGGTTCACTGTACACATTGATTCAGAACCATGTCAATGGTGACGCATCCTTATTACGAATAAAACATGGATACAGGGGCCATGTATCACTTACTATCCTTCCTGATGACCCATTCGGGGACTTATACACTTTCTGTTCTTACACAATTGGGTCCTGTGTAGTTAGAGCTCAGGGTTCTACCGTTGCCATAAGACACAGAAAGTTGTCATTGAAATACAAGCCATGGCTTCTTGGCCACTTTGAATTCCATCTTGACAGAGGTAATCGATCTTCATCAGTAAGAAGAGGTAAGACTATTTGTAAGCAATGGGTACTAGGAAGAATATGTGTGGCCCTAGGTGATCTACTTGGTATCTTTTGGTACTCTGTTGTTCACGTATAACTCTGAATAAACACTTGCAGAAGCCTTGGCCTGAGAAGTGTATATATATCACAAGCTTAAATGGTTAGGAATAATTGTTTGGTTTCACATCACCAGATAGGTCAGTGAGATCTTTAGAGGTGATAATTGAGGGTGAGAAGAATTTGGATGCATAGTTGAAAAGAAAGAACGTGAATTTCGTCTGTGACCCTGAGATTAACTGTAGCAATGTGATAGGAGCTATGCAGTTTATTTCCATTGACCTCCTTCTTCTGAGAGAATAGAAGTCTATAAAAGCCACTTTGAAGATATTCCCCAAATATGCAATGAGATGCGTATCCATGTGGCTAAAAGACTGGACTGTGATGGCCATAGTAGAGCACCACTCAGATTATCCTTTGAAAGAAACTATTGCAGGGACTACATTTGACTGACAGTATCCAGTTGCTGCACCTTTGGATTTGCTGTATTATACTCATCAAGACTGTTTCTTCAAGGCTGCACCCAGCCAATGACTGAGCATGCAAGGGATATTAGAGGCAGACATTTTCTGTTCAACATGTGATATTTCAATGAACAATACCCCACTGACCTGACTAATAATGTCTCAGAACTTTACTTTCATCTGAAGGCCTTCCCAAACAATCCTTCTTCCTAGCCTTTCTTCTTTCACAAATGTTAGACTTGTATTGCTATCTGAGGGCTCTTCTCACCTACTTCTGCTCCCACTGCCTTCATTCTTCACAACAGTATTTCTCCATCAGTCTCTTCCATATCTAATCCCATGTTTAAGTCTGATTTTTGGAGGGCCCAAGCAGACATACTAGGCTCTAAAAGATCCTGACATTTAGTATTTGAGGTGGTTAATTTTATGTGCTAATTTTACATATTTTAAGAGATGTCAGATACCTGGGAACACACTATTTCTGGGTATATCTGTATGAGTGTTTCTGGAAGAGATTAGTATTTTAATTCATAGGCTAAGTAAAGAAGAGTGCCCTTATCAATGTAGGTGGACATTATCCAATCAGTTGAAGAACCAAATGAAACAAATATGAAGAAAGAGGGAATACACTCCTTTTTGAGCTGAGACATCCATCTTCTTCTGCCCTCAGACATTGGTGCTCCTGGTTCTTAATCCTTTGAACTCAGATGGGAGCTTATATCATTGGCTCCTCTGGTTCTCAGACCTTTGGGCTTGGACTGGCTTTTCTTGGCCTCCAGCTTGATTGTGGGAATTTTCAGTCTCCATAACCCTACAATAAATTTTCTTCACAATGAATTTCCCTCCCTCCCTCCCTCCCTTTCTCTCTCTCCATATATTTGTGTATGCGTGTGTGTGTGTGTATGCGTGTGTGTGTGTGTGTGTGTGTGTGTGTGTGTGTGTGTGTGTGTATAGTTATACTAAGAAAAGGCAAGATATTCAGGGAGCAGAAAACAAGGAACCTGACCCAAAGCTTATGAGTCAAGACAAACTTTCCGGAGGAAGTTGTATCTAAGCTATGCCCAGAAGCATGTTAGCTATGTGAGGAGGATGAGGAAAGCTAATTTGTAGACAGAATATTGAGCTTATACAGAAGTTTCATGGTGAGAGAGAGCATGAAACCCCTACTAGGACATTAGCATCAATCCTTTTGCAGATTTCTCTTAAATCTGGGCATAATCTGCACCCTAAGAAGTTCAAATTTTCTAATAACTGACTCTTTGGTTTTTTTTGTATTTTTTTTTTTTTTTTGAGTTGGAATCTCACTCTGTCGCCCAGACGGGAGTGCAGTGGCCGCTCCCGGCCACCGCAACCTCGACCTGCTGGGCTCCGGCGATCCTTCCGCCTCAGCCTTCCGAGTAGCTGGAATTACAGGCATGCACTACCACGCCCGGCTGATTTTTTGATTTATTGTAGAGATGAGGTCTCGCTGCCCAGGCGGGTCTCGAACCCGCAGGCTCAGGCAATCCACTCACTTCAGCCTCCCAAAGGCACGGGATTACAGGCTGAGCCACCGAGCCCGGCTATAACTGACTCTTTGAAAGATAAAAATCCTCAAACTATCTTCCTGAACCTGAACCTGAACTTATGTGAACAATCATCTTATTCAATAGTATTAGTATTAGTATTAACTCTTCAAATCATTAGAAATTTCTCTTAAAAGCTGACACTGCTCTTACTGCTACATACTGAAAATTTCTTTTTCTTCACAGGGACAAGGTCATCCATTCGCTTAGTCTTCTTCAGATAGGACTCATTCACTTATTATATAATGGAAACTATTATGGCAGCATTTTTACGAAAAGAAATCTTAAAACAAAATTTCTAAGGAAGCATAAAGACCAATGATTTATTTGTCAATGCTAGGTAATAAGTGCTAAACATAGGCGTATATAAAGGGACTTGATTGCCTTATTTGCCTCTGTATTCACCAGAGTCATAAAAATAATGTTTTAGTAATGGCTTAAATTATGCTACTGTGAAGTTAGTTGAATAAATGTATTCATTGAAATTATGTATGTATATATTTTAAAAACTAAATGGTTATTTTGAGTATGATTATGAATGCAATAAATAAAAAATAATTACAAAGTATGATTCTAAAGTAAATGTTCCAACACCCTCTGCACTAAGATCTGATAGAAATATCTCTGTTTAATTTCAGTCTCGTCCAGTTGTGTGGTTGTCTTGGTCAAACTTGTCCATCCATTGTATGTGCCTCATGCTAATCTGAATTCTGATACCATCTGAGTTGGGATGACTTTCTCTTTGTATTACCATTTATCCATACTGTGGCAGGAAATCCTTGGTCATTCTGCCTGCAGCAACCTGAAGGTCATAGTTGCTTGTAGAGACTTTATCATCTTTATTTGTATTCCTAAGGTTAGTCTTTCTCCAGCTCACAATCTCTAAAATGCCAGCTGTCAATTTTTAGCCCCCTCTGATATATACTATCTCCACTTGTTGCTGTAGAAGTGAGAAGATTTTACTAATTTCTGAATTATTTTGAAGAATATATTCTTGGCAATTTTGATACACTTTTTTTAAAAAAACCACTCATTGAAAAAAATTACTGAAGTAAAAGATTCGTCATCTTGGAAAATTATCATAATACTATAAGAAAAGGATTTGCAATAGCCGGAAAATGCTGGGGGAGAGGGTAAGAGGTGGAATTGGCAGTAGTGGGAATCTGCCTGGGGAGGGGGTGGACACCTCCTCAACAAGCGTACCTGCATAATGAACATTTGTATACCTAACCCTGAATTGTACCCCACATCTTTAAAATAAAAAAATTAAGTTAAAAATTAATTAATTAATTAATTAATTAATACACAAATAAATAAATAATAATTGGAGAGAGGTCAAATAGTGTCTGAAATAATGATCCAATTATCCAACTTCTGTGGACCCTGTGTAAACTGTGAAGCCTTGCATAACAGAAAACCTTGTCAGTATAACTATAAACCAAAACAATGTAATTCAGATCCAACTTTACTTTTAAAAATGTTATAATAGTTTCTTACACTCATAATTTAGGGTCATATCATATCCAATTGTTTTAAGTACTTGTATATAGTTAAACCATCAATAGTATATTTAACCCTGAATAAGACAACTGTGCTTGATTTATTTTTTTCATTTATTCTTTCACTTATCTGTGCAACTATTCACACACTCCATATTCTTTGACACCTGACACATTCCTGACATTGTGTTCCATACTGGGAACATAGCAAAAAAATCTCTGCATTTATGATCCCTGGTGCTCACAATCTAGTAAAGGAAATGAAATGACTACGAAAAGAAATACAACCCAGGGTATATAAAATATGAAGATTTATTATTTGTTTTACTCAATTATTCTTTTATTGTTTTTTTAATTTTAAAATGTGAGATACAATTCAGGTTTAGGTATACAAATGTTCCTTATGCAGGTACCCTTGTTGATGTGGTCTGCCCCTCCACCCCTAGCAATTTCTCACTACTGCCAATTCTGCCCCACCCCCCTGGCAGTTTCCCACTACTACCAATCCCCTTCTTATAGTAATAAGATAATTGTTCAAGGTCCCTTTATGAGAACATGTGATACTCAGGTCTTTGTTTCTATGATACATCACTCAGTATTATAGACTCTAAGTCCATCCAGGTTGCTGTGAAGTTCATGAATTTGTCCTTCTTTATGGCTGCGTAATATTCCATCATGTATATGTGCCACATGTTTTTTATCCAGTCCTTTTCTGATGGACAGCACAGTTGGTTCCATGTTTTTGCTATTGTGAAAAATGCTGCAATAAACATACGTGTGCAGATATCTTTTTCACAGAGTGATTTGAGTTCTTCTGGGTATATTCCCAATAGGGGGATTGCAAGGTCGTATGGAAGGTCTGCTTTTAGATCTTTTAGGAATCACCACACTGTTTTCCACAGAGGTTGTACTAGTTTACACTCCCACTAACAGTGTAGAAGTGTTCCCTTTTCGCCACATCCTCTCCAGCATCTGTTGTTTTTTGAGTTATTGATGATGACCATCCTTACTGGAGTTAGGTGGTATCTCAGTGTTGTTTTAATTTTCATTTCTTTGATGACTAGTAAGATTGAGCAGTTTTTCATGTATCTGTTGGCTGCTCATATGTCTTCTTTTGAGAAATGTCTATTCATGTCTTTTGCCCACTCTGTAATGGGGCTGGTTTTTTTTTTTTTTTTCTTTTCGGCATTTAGAGTTCCTTGTAGATCCCAGGTGGTATGCCTTTGTCAGATATACAGTTGGCAAATATTTTTTCCCAGTCTGTGGGCTGTCTACCTGCTCTCTCAGTGGTTTCTCTGGCTTTGCAGAAGCTTGTCAGTTTGATGAGGTCCCACTTGTCTATCTTATCTCTTAGGTCCTGGCCACTTGGGGTTTTGATCAGGAATTGATTGCCATTCACAATCAATTCAAATACCTTGGCATCTTCCTAACCAGAGATGTGAAAGACCTTTACAACAAAAACTACAAAACGTTGCTCAAAGAAATCAAAGATGACACAGACAAATGGAAAAATATTCCATGCTCATGGACTGGAAGAATCAACATTGTTAAGATGTCCATCCTACCCAAGGCAATCTACATATTTAATGCAATACCCACTCAATTATCAGCATCATTCTTTGCAGACCTGGAAACAATACAAAAATTCATATGAAACATAAATGACCAAAAACAAACAAACCAACAACAAAAAACAAACAAACAAACAAAAAAGCAGGATGTATCACACCCCCCAGACTTTAACTTTATTATAAAGCTACAATAACCAAAACAGCCTGGTATTGGTACAAGAACAGGAATATAGACTAATGGAACAGTATAGAGATTCTATAAGCAAAACCTCAATTTCTCAACCAACTCATCTTCGACAAAGCCTCAACCACCAACCACTGGGGAGAGGAGAACCTATTCAGTAAATGGTGCTGGGAAAACTAGCTGACCACATGTAGAAGATTAAAACAAGACCCTTACCTATCACCATACACAAAAATCAATTCTAAATGGATCAAAGGCCTATACATAAAACCTCAAATTTTATTTATTTTTATTTTAAAGTTGTGGAGTACAAGTGGGGATTTACTACATAAGTAAGTTACATGCAGTTGAAGTTTGGACTTCTAGTCGGTCCACTCTCCCCTGATAGTGAACCAGGTACCCTTTGTGTTTTCATATGTCCTCCTCTCTCCTCCCTCCCTCCATTCCCTAGCAGTGTCCAACATCTGCCAATCCCACCCTTGGTCTTAGTATTACCCATTATCAGGGCCCACTTATGAACGAGAACATGTGGTATTCAGTTCTTTGTTTCTGTGACAGTTCACTTAATATGATGGCCTCCAGCTGCATCCAAATTGCTTTTGTCCTTTATTCCTGCATAATATTCCATTGTGTATATGTTTCACATTTTTTTTTTATCCAGACCACTTTTGATGGGCATCTGGGTATGTTTTTTTGCCATTATGAACAGTGCTGCAGTAAATACGTGTGTGTAGGTGTCTTTTTGATAGAGTGATTTATGTTCCTCTGGGTATATTCCCAGAAGAGGGATTGCTGGATCATATGGAAGTTCATTTTTTAGTCCTTTGAGAAATAGCCACACTGCTTTCCATAGAGTTTGAACTAGCTTACGTTGCCACCAATGGTGTATAAGTGTTTTCTTTTCTCTGCAGCCACACCAGCACCTGTTGTTTTTTGACTTATTATTGACAGCAATCCTAACTGGTATTATGTGGTATCTCATTGCAATTTTGATTTGAATCTCTCTGATGATTAGTGAAACTGAGCATTTTGTAATGTGTTTGTTGGCTGATTCTATGTCTTCTTTTGAGAAGTGTCTCTTTATGTCCTTTGCCTACTTTTTAATGGTGCTGTTTTTTTTCTCTCCTTTCAATTCATTTGAGTTTCTTATAGATCCTGGATGTTAGGCCTTTGTCAGACGCATAACTTGCAAATATTTTTTCCCATTTCCTGGGTTGTCTCTTTACTCTCCTGATGGTTACTTTTGCTGTGCAAAAACTTTCCAGTTTGATAGGGTCTCACATGTTTATCTTAGCTTTTGTTGCATTTGCTTTTGAGGACTTGACCACAAATTAATTGCCTACTCTGATATTCAGGCCTCGCCAAATATTTTTTTATCATATGTAGTTGAGCATCAAGAAAGATTCCCATTCATAATGATTATTTCAGTTTCTATACAAAGAAACAATTTTGAAATAATAGATATGGAATACAGTTATTATTTGTCCCAGCATAGATCTTTTACTTCAAATACACACAGTATCCATTACATGCCTGCCATTGTACTAGGGATTAGGAATGCACAATAAAAATACAATCACTTCTTATTTTCCTTAGAGGAGCTCACAGTCTTACAGATAATCTTTCATATTGTATAATGACCTAGAGTTGCTTGAATGATTCAGTTTCCATATCACTTAATTCTTATAAATAAAACTTATGATGTTCATAGTTTTAACAGTTTTATAGACAAAGATGATGTGACTCACCCAAAGGCCACAGCTATTAAGTACCAAATGATTAGTTTATAAGTATCAATTTATATGCTCCTATCACATATAACACCTCTTGTATATAATAGATTTGATGACAATTTTGTCAATGAATGAATGATGGCTATAATGAGTTGCCATGAACTATTGTGTATTTTGTGTGAACACTAGTTTTCAGCTTACATTTCTCTTGGGTCAATACTCAGAAGTTGAATTACTGAGTCATTTAGAATCAGTGTTTAACTTTATAAACCAGTTATTTTATAATGTGGTAATATAATTGCACATAATTTGTACTCCTTCAAGCAATTTATGAGATACTCAGTTGATCTGCATCCTTACTGAGAATTGATAATATCAGTATTTTTAATTTTAACACTTGTAGTGGGTGTGCAGTAGTATCTCAATATGGTTTTAATTTTAATTTGTTTTTTTTATTTTTAAATATATTTTTGGTGAAGTTGTTTAAATATTTTTCCCATTTTAAATTCTGTCTCTTTGTCTTCTTGTTATTAAGTTTTGAGAGTTTTATATTCTGAATACAAGTACTTCATCACATTTATTTTGGGGCAAATATTTTCTCCCAGTTTGTGGTGTGTGTTTTTATTTTCTTAATAGTGTCTTTTATAATGCAGGATTTTTACTTCGATGATGTCCAATTTGTCATTTAAAAATTTTTACACTTCATGCTTTGTGTGTCCTATTCAAGAAACTTTTGTCTAACTCAAGGTGACAAATATTTTAACCTGTATTCTCTAGTAGAATTGTTGTAGTTTAGCTCTGAAGTTTAGGTCTACGATTTATTTCAAGTTAGTTTTTTATGCAATGTGAGATAAGGGTCAAATTTTATCTTTTTTTTTTAACACAGTTGTCTAATTTTTCTAGTACAATTTGTTGAAAAGCAAACTCTTGTCCCCATTAAAGTACTTTGATATTGGTGTGGAAAATGAACCAGTCATATATATTTGAGTTTGTTTTTTGAAACTTCTGTTTTCTTCCATTGATCTATACTTCTATATTTATGTCAACACCATACTGTATCTATCACTGTAACTTTACAGTAACTCTTGAAATAAGGTAGTATGGCTCCTCTAATTTTGTTCTTTTTCAATATTATTTTGTCTTTATTAGGTTCTTTACATTATCATATAAAATTTAGGAACAGCTGTTAAAGTTTTTAAAAAGAGGGACCACCTGGATTATACATGAGATAGCACTGGCCTTTAGATCAATCTTGAAGTGATTTAGATATCAACAGTATTAAGTCTTCTAATCCACAAACTTGGATTTCTTATAGTTATTTGGCCATATATAATTTAAAATTTAAAAGTAGGTACAAAAACAGTACAGAAGGATTTTGCAAATATTCTATATAACCGTAATACATTGACAAAACCAGGACATTGACATTGGTACATTATTATTAATGCAGCACAGATTTTATTCAGATTCAGCAGTTTTTACATGTACTTTTTCAGTCCTTGGTTTTATGAAATTTTATTATATGTGTATATTTTAGTAATGAACACCACAATCAGGATACAGAACTATTCTCTTCCTTCATGTCACCATTTTTAATAGTGACTCTCTTTTTCCAACTATAACTCCTTAGCAACCACACATCTATTCTTCATTAGAACTTTGTCATTTTGAGATTGTTACATAAATTGACTCACACTGTATGTGACTCTTTGAGATTTTCTTTTTACACTTAGCATAATGCCATTAACATCTGACCAACTTACTGAATGTATCAATCATTACTTTTTATTGCTGAGTAGTATTCCTTCATTAGGATGTACCAACGTTTGTTCACCCATTAACTCATTGAAGGATATTTTCAGGATATTCGTAATAAAAGTGGCTGTGAACATTCAGGTACCTGATAAATGCTCATTCTATGTAAAAGAAACTGACTTTCAGAGTGGCTTCTAGAGTGGCTGTACCATTTTACAACACTATTAGCACTATATGAAAAATCAAGTTTTTCTATATTTAATTAAGAGTTTGTTACAATTCATATTTTTAGTATATATTATAATAATTGTGTAGTGGTATTTCATTGTGATTTTAGTTTTTATTTTTTAACTGGTTAATGATGATGACCATTTTTACACATCACCATGGTTTGTCATCCATAATTCATATTTGGTAAATTACATGTTAAAGTTATTCTATTTGGATTTTGGGCTTCCTTACTATTGAGTTATATATATACTTTATTTATTCTGAATCTATGTTATTTGCCAGATACGTAGTTTGCAAATAATGTCTCCCATCTAGTGACTTGCCTTTTCATCCTTATAACAAGATCTTTTGCAGAGCAAAAGTTTTAAATTTTGATGAAGTCCAATTCTTCATACTTTTCTGTTATACCTTGATACCTTTGATACCATATTTAATAAATAACTAACTTTAGGACATAATTGTATTATTCTTTGTTTTTTTTAAATTTGTTTTATAGTTTAACATTTTATATTTAGATCTATTATATGGTCTATCTTACTAAATGCTTCAGGATTGCTCAAAAAGTTGGTATATTCTGTAATTGTTGGCTTAAATGTTCTATAAAAGTCAATTAGATCTTGTTTGATGGTGATGTGTAGGTCTTTTCCACCCTTGATGATTTTCTGATTAGTAGTTCTATTCAGTGTTGAGTTAGTGGTGCTGAAATATTTAATTAAATTGTGGGTTTGTCTATTTTTTCTTTCAATTCTGGCAGCTTTTGTTTTATATATTTTGCATCTACTTTGCTTGATGGATGCATATTTAGGATTGTTAGGTCTTTTTGGTGGATTTGGTAAGTTTCATGTCTATCTATTGTGATACTTGGAGCCATCATTAAGAAGTTACATGAAACGACATACTCTAAACAGTATAAACAAATTTTTTAAATAATTCTAAATAATGTTAAAGTAATGCTTAGGAAGGAAGAAAAAATAAAACAAAGTAAAAACACAGAGCACAGTGTACAAAATATAACACGGAAAAAAAAATCTTAGTATATCAATACTTATTACATAAAAATGGTCTAAATGAACCAATTAAAACACAGAGATTCACAAAATGAATTAAGAGAAAAACATGACCCAACTATATGCTGTCCATAAGAGAATAATTTCAAATATAATAATATAGGTGGGCAGAAATAAAATAATAAAAACAAATATAATTGTAAAACTAATGAATCTTGACCTAAAAATTACAACTTACACAAAATTAAATAAAGGTAAGATCATAGATATAAATGTAAAATTATAAAACTTTTGAAGATAGCAAAAAGGAAAATCTTTAGGATCTAAATATATGCAAATAATTTCAACATTTCACATAAAAAATAGATCCATAATAGAAAAAAATAAAGTGAAATGTATTAAAATTAAAAACTGTTGCTTTATAAAAAGAACGGTGAAGACAATGAAAAGACAGCTTACAGATCGGGTGAAAATATTTGTAATCCACATATTTGGCAAAGTACTTGTATCCACAATAGAGAAAAAAATCTCTCAAGCTCACCAGTAAAATGACAAGCAATCCAGATAGAAAATGGCCATAGAAAAGAGACATTTTACTGAAGAGGCTATCCAAATAAGCACTTGAAAATATGTATATCACCAGCTTTTAGGGAAATACGGATTAGGACCATGATAAAATATCACTGCATACTTAAAAGCTAAAATTTTAAATGCCTATTACCAAAAACCATTGGAGAAACTGAATCTCTCAAACATTGCTGTTGGGAATGTACAATGAGTCCTCTACATGTGAATGAGTTCCATTCTCAGAGTGCATTTCTAAGTCCAACAAAGTTAGTGTACGTACCCAACTAACAATCAGCTATATAGTATTGTGCTTGATATAGGTTTATAATACTTTTCACACAAATAATACATTAAAAACACAAAAATATGAAAACATTTTAATCTTACAGTACAGTACCTTGAAAAATACAGTACAGTACAACACCTGGCATACAGGGGATGGCATTGAGTGAACAGGCAAGAAGAGTTACTAATTGGAGAAGGAAAAGGAGGTGGAAGATGGTAGAGCCTAAGGATCATCAGCAATTGAGATGGAGGGCAAGCTGCAATTTCACTCGTGCTGATGTTGATGTCATAGGTTCTGGTTGTTTGCTGGATTCAATTCTATCCATCCTCTTGAAAAAGAAAGAAAGAAAAAAACTCAATTCAGTGATGTCTGGGTAGCAGTTTTTTTTTCTTCTTCTTTACGATGACATGGTAGCACTAGGTTACATTCTGAATGACTGCTGCAACCTTTGTGTACCATTAAAATGTGTGGTACTGTGCCTCAAAAACTAGCAGTGCCACCTCAAATAATGCAAACACATTTTTGCATCTCTGAATGTTTGCATCTTGAAGGTTGGTATGTAGGGGACTTATTGTAAAATACTGTAGCCATTCTGAAAAATGGTCTGGCAGTTTCTTTTTTTTTAATGTTTTAAATTTACTTATTTATTATAGAGTTGTAGGGTACAAGTGAGAATTAACTGCATAGGTAGGATGCATGCAGGTGAAGTTTGGGCTTCTAGCTGGCCCTCACTTCCCCTGAAAGTGCACCAGATACACTTCATGTTGTCATGTGCCCCCTACCCTCTTCCCTCCTTTGCCCCTATAGCAGTGCCCAGTGACTGCCAATACCACCCTTGTGCTAATGTGACTAGTGTTCAAGGCCCACTTATGAGTGAGAACATGCAGTATTCTGTTCTTTGTTTCTGTGATAGTTCACGAAGTATGATGGTCTCCAGCTCCATCCAGGTTGCTGAGAAGGCCATTATTTTGTTCTTTATGGCTGCATAATACTCCATCGTGTATATGTACCACATTTACTTTAAGCAATCCACTTTCAATGGGCAGCAGGGCTTATTCCATGTTTTTGCTATTGTGAATAGCATGGCAATAAACATGTATGTGCAGATGACTTTTTGGTAGAGTGGTTTATGTTCCTCCAGCTATATTCCCAGGAGAGGGATTGCTGGATCATATGGAACATCAATTTTTTGTTCTTTCAGGAATCACCACACTGTTTTCCATAGAGTTTGAACTAGCTTGCATTCCCAGCAACAATGTAGAAGTGTTCCCTAGTCTCCACAGCCGCACCAGCTCCTGTTGCCTTTTGACTTTTTAATACTAGCTATCCTTACCAGAGTTAGGCAGTATCTCATTGCAGTTTTGATTTGCATTTCTCTGATGATTAGTGTGGCTGAGCATTTTTTCATCTGTCTGTTGGCTGCTTGTATGTCATCTTTTGAGAAGTGTCTGTTCATGATCTTTGCCCACTTTTTAATGGGGTTGTTTATTTTTTTTCTTTCAGTTAGTTTGAGTTCCTTGTAGATGCTGGATGTTAGTCCTTTGTCAGATGTATACTTTGCAAATATTTCTTCACATTCTTTGGGATGTCGTTTTAGATTCAGGTCGATGAGGTCCCACTTATCTATCTTAGCTTTTATGGCATTCGCTTTTGGGGACTTGGTCAAAAATTCATTGGCTACTCTGATGTGCTTAAGAATGTTTCTTTCCTATGTTTTCTTCTAAGATGCTTACAGGTTGAGGTTATATGTTTAGGTCTTTGATCCATTTTAAGTTGATTTTTGTATTTGATGATAAGTAAGGGTTCGATTTCATTCTTCTGCATGTGGTTAGCCAGTTTTCCCAGTACCATTTGCTAAATATGGTCTCCTTTCCCTGATTATTATTAGTGGTTTTCATGAGGATGAGTTGGCTGAGAGACCATGTTTTTACTTCCAGAATCTCCCTCCTGTTCCATTGGTCTATGTTCCTATTCCTGTACAAATACCAATGCCGTCTTTGTTACTATAATCTTGTAACAGAGTTTAAAGACCGGAAGTGTGATAACTCCTGCTATGTTTTTTGCTGAGGATTGTTTTGGCTATTCATGCTCTTTTTGTTTCCATATGAATTTCTGTATTGTCATTTCCAGGTCTGTGAAAAATGATGTTGGTAATTTGATGGGTATATCCTTCAATCTGTGGATTGACTTGGGTAGGATGGACATCTTGACAATATTGATTCTTCCAATTCATGAGCATGAGATACTTTCCCATTTGTTTGTGTCCTCCTTAATTTCTTTGAGCAGTGTTTTGTAGTTCACACTGTAAAGGTTTTTCAATTCTCTGTTTAGTTAAATGCCAAGGAATTTAATTTGTGTGTGTGTGTGTCTGCGCACGCATGCCTATTGTGAATGAGACTGTTTTTTATTTGGTTCTCCACCTGCTTGTTGCTGGTGTATAGAAATGCAATTGTCTTTTGCACATTGATTTGGTAACCTGAAACTTTACTAAAGTCATTTATCAGTGGGAAGAGGCTTTTGATAGTCTCCTTAGGGTTTTCCAGGTATAGAATCATATTGTATGAAAAGAGGGTAGCTTACCTTCCTCTTTTCCTGTTTGAATACCCCTGAATTCCTTCTCTTGCCAGATTGCTCTGGCTAGGACTATCAGGAGTATGTTGAACAGGAGGAGTGAGAGTGGCCCTCCTTGTTTTGTCTCTGTTCTTAGGGGGAATGTTTCCTGCTTCTGCTCATTGAGTAAAATGCAGGTTGTGAGCCGGGCTCGGTGGCTCAGCCTGTAATCCTGCACCTTTGGGAGGCTGAGGTGAGTGGATTGCCTGAGCCCGCGGGATCGAAACCCGCCCGGGCAGCGAGACCTCACCTCTACAATAAATCAAAAAATCAGCCGGGTATGGTAGCGCATGCCTGTAATTCCAGTTACTCTGAAGGCTGAGGCGGAAGGATCGCCGGAGCCCAGGAGGTCGAGGCTGTGGTGGCCGGGAGCGGCCACTGCACTCCAGTCTGGGCGACAGAGTGAGACTCCAACTCAAAAAAAAAGAAAAAATTGCAGGTTGTGGGTTTATCACTGATGCTTCTTACTATTTTGAGGAATGTTACTTTTATGTCTAGGTGCTCAAGGGTTTTTTTGTGGCGGGGGCAAGAAGGGATGCTGGATGTATTTGAATGCATTTTCTCTGTCTAATTAGATAATCATGTGGTTCTTGGTTTTACATCTGTTAATATGCTGAATTATGTTTATGGTCTTGTGACTATTAAATCAGTCCTGCATCGCAGGAATGAAGCCCACTTGGTCATGGTGGATAATCCTTGAGATGCATAGTTGAATTTGGTTTGCTAGAATCTTGTTGAGAAATTTTTTGTCCATGTTCATCAAAGAGGTTGGCCTGTAATTCTCTTTCTTTGTTAGGTCTTTGTCAGGTTTGGGTATCAGTATAATGTTAGCTTCATAAAATAAGTTAAAGAGAATTCTATCATTCTCAATTGCCTGAAATACTTTCAATAAGATTGAAACAGTTCCTCATTTTATGTCTGCAGAATTCAGCTGGGAAGCCATCTGGTCCAGTGATTTTATTTAGTGGGGAGGTATCTTATGACTGAGTCAATTTCCTGGATTGTTACTGTTCTGTTTAGAGCTTCAATTTCTTCTTGTTTCAATCTTGGGAGGTTGTGTGATATCATAAAGTCATCCATTTCCTTTAATTTTTCGAGTTTATTTTCATACAGGTGTTCATAGTAATCTCTAATAATCATTTGAATTTCTTTTTTATTTTACTTTTTAAATTTTTTAATTTTTTTAATATCAATATTTTTTATTTGGATATTGTGGGGTACAGTTAAGGGTTAGGTATACAAATATGCTTCATTAAGGCACCCTTGTTGATAAGGGATGTCTCCCCATCCCCAGACAGATATTGACTACTGTTAATCTCACCTCCCTTCCCTTCCCCCCCATAGTTTCCCACCACTGTCAGTCCTTTTTTTATAGTATTATGGTGGATGTTCAAGGTCTGCTACATGAGTGAGAACATGTGATACACAGATCTTTGTTTCTGTGAGAGGTCACTTGGTATTATTGATTCTAGTTCCATCCAGGTTGCTGCAAAGTTCATGATTTTGTTCTTTTTTATGGCTGCATAGTATTCCATTGTGTATATGTACCACATTTTTTTTTTTTTTTTTTTTTTTTTTTTTGAGTTGGAGTCTCACTCTGTCGCCCAGACTGGAGTGCAGTGGCCGCTTCCGGCCACCGCAGCCTCGACCTGGTGGGCTCCGGCGATCCTTCCGCCTCAGCCTTCCACGTAGCCGGAATTACAGGCGTGCGCTACCACGCCCGGCTGATTTTTTTTTATTTATTATAGAGATGAGGTCTCGCTGCCCAGGCGGGTCTCGAACCCGCGGGCTCAGGCAATCCTGTACCACATTTTTTATAATTCAGTCCTCTTTTGATGGACCATATGGTTGATTCCAGGTTCTTGCTATTGTGAACAATGCTGCTATAAACATATGTGTGCAGGTATCTTTTTGGTAGAGTGATTTGAGTTCTTCAGGGTATATTCCCAGTAGGGGGATTCCAGGGTCATATGGGAGGTTGATATTTAGAGCTTTTAAGAATCACCACACTGTTTTCCACAGAGGTTGCACCAGTTTGCACTCTCACCAACAGTGTAGGAGTGTTCCCTTTTCACCACACCCTCGCCAGCAACTGTTATTTTTTGTTATTGATAGTTGCCATTCTTACTGGAGTTAGGTGGTATCTCGGTGTGGTTTTGATTTGCATCTCCCTGATGATTAGTGAGGTTGAACATTTCTTCATGTGTTTGTTGGCTACTCAGATGTCTTCCTTTGAGAAGTGTCTGTTCGTATCTTTTGCCCACTTTATAATGGGCTGTTTGTTTTCTTCTTTTCAGCACGTTTGGGTTCCTTGTAGATCCAAGATGTTAAGCTTTTGTCGGACCTGGAGTGGCAAATGCTTTTTCCCAATCTGTGGGCTGTCTGCCTGCTCTCTTGATGGTTTCTTTAGCTTTGGAGAGCTTGTCAGTTTAAAGAGGTCCCACTTGTCTATCTTAACTCTTATGGCCTGTGGGTTTCAGGTTTTGTTCAGGAATTGGATGCCAGTTTCAATTTCCATAAAGGTGTATCCTGCATTTTCTAAGGTTCTTATGGTTTGAGGTTTTACATTTAGGTCTCTGATCCATTTAGAGTTAATTTTTGTGTATGGGGACAGATAGGGGTCTTTTTTGAGTCTTCTGCATGTGGTCAGCCAGTTTTCCCAGCACCATTTACTGAATAGGTTCTCCTCTCCCCAGTGGTAGGTGGTGGAGGCTTTGTCGAAGATGAGTTGGTTGAGAAATTGAGGTTTAGCTTCTGGAATCTCAATTCTATTCCATTGGTCTATATGCCTGTTTTTGTACCAATACCAAGCTGTTTTGATTATCGTACCTTTATAGTAAAGTTTGAAGTCTGGTAATGTGATACCGTCTGCTTTGTTTTTTTTGCTGAGGATTGTTCTGGCTATTCTTGGTCGTTTGTGTTTCCATATGAATTCCTGTGTTGTTTTTTCTAGGTCTGAGAAGAATGTTGCTGGTAATTTGATGGGTATTGCATTAAATTTGTAGATTACCTTAGGTAAAATGGACATCTTCACAATGTTGATTCTTCCATTCCATGAGCATGGGATATTTTTCCACTTGTTTGTGTCATCTTTGATTTATTTGAGCCGTGTTTTGTAGTTTTCATTGTAAAGGTTTTTCTCGTCTCTGGTTAGGAAGATGCCAAGGTATTTCATTTTTTTGTGTGTGGCTATTGTGAATGGGATTGTGCTTTTTATTTGGGTTTCTGTTTGTTTATTATTGGTGTAAAGACATGCGATTGTCTTTTGTACATTTATTTTATATCCTGAGACATTGTCAATGTCCTTTATCAATGTAAAGAGGTTTTTGACAGATTCTCTTGGGTTTTCATGGTATACGATCATGTCATCTGCAAAGAGAGATAACTTGACTTCCTCTTTTCCTATTTGGATACCCCTAATTACCTTCTCTTGTGTGATTGCTCTAGCCAGGACTTCCAATACTATATTGAACAGTAGGGGTGAGAGTGGGCATCCTTTTCTGGTTCCAGTTTTCAGGGGAAATGGTTTGAATTTTTGTCCGTTTAGGAGTATGCTGGCTGTGGGTTTCTCGTAGATGGCTGTTACTATTTTGAGGTATGTTCCCTGTATGCCTAGATGTTTGAGGGTTTTTATCAAGAATGTGTGCTGGATTTTATCAAAAACTTTTTCTGCATCTAATGATATAATCATGTGGTTTTTGTTTTGACATCTGTTGATGTATTTAATTGCATTCATGGTTTTACGAATGTTGAACCAGCCTTGCATCCCAGGGATAAAGCCTACTTGGTCATGATGGATGATTTTTGAGATGTGTTTTGAATCCAGTTTGCTTGGATCTTGTTGAGAATTTTAGCATCTATGTTCATCAAAGATATTGACCTGTAGTTCTCTTTCTATGTTAGGTCTTTACCTGGCTTGGTTATCAATGTGATGTTAGCTTCGTAAAATGATTTGGAGAGAATGCCATCTTTTTCAATCACCTGGAATACCTTCAGTAGGATTGGTATCAGCTCCTCTTTAAATGTCTTGTAGAATTCTGCTGGAAAGCCATCTGGACCCAGGCTTTTTTTTCTAGGTAGTTTTCTTATTATGTAGTCAATTTCCTTGATTGTTATTGGTCTATTTAGGGTCTCAATTTGTTCTTGTTTCAACCTAGGCAGGTTGTGTGATGTCATAAAGTCCTCCATTTCCTTAAAGTTTTCAAGTTTGTTTCCATAAAAGTGTACATAGTAGTCTTTAATGATCTTTTGTATTTCTTCAGGGTCAGATGTGACTTCATCTTTTGAGTTTCTGATTGTATTTATTTGGGCTTTTCCCCTCTTTTTCTTGGTCAATCTAGCTAGGGGACCATCGATCTTGTTTATCCTTTTGAAGAACCAGCTTTTTGTTTCATTGATTTTTTTGTCTTCTATGTCCTGGATTTGGGCTTTTATTTTGGTGATCTGCATTCTTCTGCTGAAGTTAGGGTTTTGGGGTCTTCCTTTTCCAGCTTCCTTAGGTGGCTTGTTAGGCTGTTAATTTGTGATCCTTCCATTTTCTTCATGGGCATTTGTAGGGATATAAATTCCCCTCTTACTCCAGCTTTCATGGCGTCCCAGAGATTTTGGTAAGATGTTTCTTCATTTTCATTTGTTTCCAAGTAGCTGTTAATCTCTGTTTTGATTTACTTGTTGACCCAGGAGTTATTTAGCTCATGCTGTTTGGTGTCCATGTCTTTGTGAGTTTGGGGGGGACCTTGTTGGTGTTAATGTTTATTTTTATTCCACTTTTGTCCGAGAAGGTACATGGTAAAATTTTGGTCCTTTTAAATTTGGTTATACTTGATTTATGGCCAAGTATGTGGTCGATATTAGAGTACGTTCCATGTGGTGATGAGTAGAATGTATATTCTATGGTCTTTGGATGGAGTGTTCTGTAGGTATCAGGTAAGTCCATTTGGTCAAGAGTCACATTGAGGTTTTGGATCTTGTTGCTGATTTTTTGTCTTGATGATCTGTCTAGGGTTGTGAGTGGGGTATTGAAGTCCCCAGCTATGATGGTGTTGGAATCGATATCTTTTTTTAGTTTACCTAGAAGCTGCTTTATGAAAGTTGGTGCTCCTCTGTTGGGTGCATATATGTTTAGGATGGATATTTCTTGTTGATGGATTGAACCTTTTATCATTATCTAGTGGCCTTCTGTATCTTTTTGGATTTTTGATAGCTTAAAGGGTATTTTGTCTGAGATTAAGATTACAACTCCTCCTTTCCTTTGTGTTCCGTTCGCCTGAAAATTTGTTTCCCATCCCCTTTGAGTGTGTGAGTGTCCTTTCTAGTGAGGTGAGTCTCTTGAACGCAACAAACTGTTGCCTGGTGATATTTTATCCATTTTGCCATTGTATCTATGTCTTTTCAGTGGTGCATTTAGTCCATTCATATTCAAACTAATGATTGAAATGTGAGAGTTGATCCCTATCATAATGTTCTTGAAGAGTTTTTATTCTTTCTGTTTGTGTGTTGTCTTTCTTTTGGTTCTGGAGTTGGTTTATGTGTGTTTTTAATCTTTTGCCTGTATTCTTGTGAAGAACATTGTTCTTTTTCCCTTTTCATCTGTGTTCAATACTTTCTTAAGTGTTTCTTGCAGAGGTGGTCTGGTGGCAGTGTAGGTTCTTAGGGATTGAATATCTGGGAAAGATTTCAATTCTCCCTCACTGATAAAGCTTATCTTGGCTGGGTAGGTTATTCTTGGTTGAAATTGATTATCTTTTAGAACTTTGAAGATAGGGCTCTGAGCTCTCCTAGCCTGGAGGGTTTCTGCAGATAAATCTACTGCTATTCTAATTGGTCTTCCATGGTAGGTAGCCTGACCTTTTTCTCTTGCTGCCTTTAGGATTATTTCTTTTATTCCTACTTCGTTTAGGCGAATTATTATGTGTCTGGGAGTTGGTCTCCTCATTTGTTGTCTTGCAGGGGTTCTCTGAATCTCTTGTGTTTGAATTTTTGCATCACCAATGAGATGAGGGAAGTTTTCTTGAATGATTTCATGAAATGTTTGCTCCAGTTTGGCCTCTGTTTCTCTCTCTGCCTCAGGAAGGCCAATTACTCTTAGGTTCATTCTCTTGAAGTAATCATTTGTTTCTTGAAGGTTTTGTTCAGTCTTTTTGAGCTTCTTTTCTATGTTTTTGACAGTTTGGGTTAGTTCTGTGTTTTGGTCTTTGAACTCTGAGATTCTTTCTTCTGCTTACCTAATTCTGCTTTCCATGCTTATTAGTTTGTTATTTATTTCCATTACAGTATTCTTTACTGCTGTTATTTCTGACATCAGTTCCTTCCTATTTTGCTCTTGTCTCTCCTCAATTTTTTTAATTTTCTCTATTAATGTCTTGATATCTGGGTTTGTTTCATGTGACCAGTCATTCTGAGGGCTCTTCATTGTTTGTGTTCTGAAGTCTGTTTTCTCAGTGTCTGACCACCCAGGGGTCTGTATGAGACCTATATTCTTCTTTTGGTTTTTCTTCATTTGTGCAGTTTTTCCCCCTTCCCTACTTTTTCATTCCCTCCACATCACCGTCTTCTTTAATTCTGTTATTCAGGGTTGGAGGGGTTGTTTTTACTTTTGTTTGTTCAATCTCCTATTCTTCCTTATGTATGTCCTCTTACTTTGTTCAATTCTGGTATTGAACTGTAAGTTGAGTGGTCATTTTTGCAGTTTTGAGAATTTACTTAAGGGGGGAGCTGTGATTCAAAAACTATCTGCAGGTCCTGGTATCTGCCAACAAGTGTATGAATAATCTGAAACCCACTTCCCACTGCCTTGGAATCTGTCCGTGCAGTGGGGTTGTAGGTTTACTCCCTGAAATAAAATGCAGTTAACAGGGGGAAGAGAATGGAGCAGAGAGTGGGGGGAAGAGGGGGGCGGAGAGAGAGGTTACTTATGACTTTAGGTTACTTGTGACTCACTTTTCTTTTTTTTATCAATACTTTTTATTAGGGTTTTTTGGGGTACAGTTAAGGGTTAGGTATACAAATACGTTTCACTCAGGCACCCTGTTGATAAGAGGTGTTTCCCCGTTCACAGACAGATATTTGCTACCGTTAATCCCATCTCCCTCCCCCTCCATAGTTTCCCACTACTGTCAGTCATTTTCTTATAGTATTACAATGGATGTAAATGGTCCACTAGGAGTGAGAACTTCTTTGTTTCTGTGAGAGGTCACTCAGTATTATAGACTCTAGTTCCATCCAGGTTGCAGTGAAATTCATGATTTTGTTCCTGTTTATGGCTGTGTAGTATTCCATCGTGTATATGTACCACATTTTTTTAATCCAGTGCTCTTTTGATGGGAAGCATGGTTGCTTCCAGGTTCTTGCTATTGTGAACAATTCTGCGATAAACATTCGTGTGCAGATATCTTTTTTGTAGAGTGATTTGAGTTCTTCAGGATATATTCCCAGTAGGGGGATGGCGGGATCATATGGGAGGTTGATATTTAGAGCTTATAGGAATCGTCACACTGCTTTCCACAGAGGTTGCACTAGTTTACACTCCCACCAGCAGTGTAGAATTGTTCCCTTTTGCCACACCCTCTCCAGCCGCTGTTATTTTTTGAGTTGTTGATAATTGCCATTCTGACTGGAGTTAGGTGGTATCTCGGTGTGGTTTTGATTTGCATCTCCCTGATGATTAGTAAGGTTGAACATTTCTTCATGTGTCTGTTGGCTGCTCGGATGTCTTCCTTTGTGAAGTGTCTGTTCTTATCTTTTGCTCATTTTATAATGGGTTTGTTTGTTTTTTTCTTTTCAGCATGTTTGAGTTCCTTGTAGATCCAAGATGTTAAGCCTTGTCAGACCTGGTGTTGGCAAATACTTTTTCCTGGTCTGTAGGCTGTCTCGCTGCTCTCTTGATGGTTTCTTTGGCTTTGCAGAAGCTTTTCAGTTTAATAAGGTCCCACTTGTCTAACTTCTTTCTTATGACCTGTGGGTTTCGGGTTTTGTTCAGGAATTGGATGCCAGTTCCGATTTCCATGAGGGTATGTCCTTCATTTTCTAAGGTTCTTATGGTTTGAGGTTTTACATTTAGGTCTCTGATCCATTTGGAGTTAACCTTTGTGCATGGGGATAGATAGGGGTCCTGTTTCAATCTTCTGCAAGTGGTCAGCCAGTTTGCCCAGCACCATTTACTGAATAGGTTCTCCTCTCCCCAGTGGTAGGTGATGGAGGCTTTGTCGAAGATGAGTTGGTTGAGAAATTGAGGTTTTGCTTCTGGAATTTCAATTCTATTCCATTGATCTATATGCCTGTTCCTACACCAATACCAAGCTGTTTTGATGATTGTAGCTTTATGATAAAGTTTGAAGTCTGGTTATGTGATACTACCTGCTTTGTTTTTTTTGCTGAGAATTGTTCTGGCTATTCTTGGTCGTTTGTGTTTCCATATGAATTCCTGTGTTGTTTTTTCTAGGTCTGAGAAGAATGTTGCTGGTAATTTGATGGGTATTGCATTGAATTTGTAGATTGCCTTAGGTAAGATGGATATCTTCACAATGTTGATTCTTCCAATCCATGAGCTTGGGATATTTTCCCAGTTGTTTGTGTCATCTTTGATTTCTTTGAGCAGTGTTTTGTAGTTTTCATTGTAAAGGTCTTTCACATCTCTGGTTAGAAAGATGCCAAGGTATTTCATTTTTTGCGTGTGGCTATTTTGAATGAAATTGTGGTTTTTATTTGGGTTTCTGTTTGTTTATTATTGGTGTAAAGACATGCGATTGTCCTTTGTACATTTATTTTGGATCCTGAGACTTTGCCAAAGGCCTTTATCAGTGTAAGGAGGTTTTTGACAGATTCTCTTGGGTTTTCAAGGTACACAATCATATCATCTGCAAAGAGAGATAACTTGACTTCCTCTTTTCCTATTTTGATACCCCTGATTACCTTCTCTTCTCTGATTACTCGAGCCAGGACTTCTAATACTATGTTGAACAGGAGGGGTGAGAGTGGGCATCCTTGTCTTGTTCCAATTTTCAGGGGAAATGGTTCCAATTTTTGTCTGTTTAGGAGTAGGCTGACTGTGGGTTTCTCATAGATGGCTTTTACTATTTTGATATATGTTTCCCATATGCCTAGATGTTTGAGGGTTTTTATCAAGAAAGTGTGCTGGATTTTATCAAAAGCTTTTTCTGCATCTAATGATATAATCATGTGGTTTTTGTTTTGACATCTGTTGATGTATTTAATTACATTTATGGTTTTATGATATAATGATATAATCATGTGGTTTTTGTTTTGACATCTGTTGATGTATTTAATTACATTTACGTTTTTATGAATGATGAACCAGCATTGCATCACAGGGATGAAGCCTACTTGGTCATGATGGATGATTTTTGAGATGTATTGCTGAATTCGGTTTGCTAGGATCTTGTTGAGAATTTTAGCATCTATGTTCATCAAAGATATTGGCCTGTAGTTCTCTTTCTTTGTTAGATCTTTACCTGGCTTCGTATCAATATGATGTTGGCTTCGTAAAATGATTTGGGGAGAGTTCCATCTTTTTCAATCACCTGGAATACCTTCAGTAGGATTCGTATCAGCTTCGCCTTAAATGTCTTGCAGAATTCTGCTGGAAAACCATCTGGACCAGGGCTTTTTTTTTCTAGGAAGTTTTCTTATTACGTAGTCGATTACCTTGATTGTGATTGGTCTATTTAGGGTGTCAATTTCATCTTGTTCCAATCTAGGTAGGTTGTGTGATGTCAGAAAGTCCTCCATTTCCTTAAGGTTTTCAAGTTTGTTTCCATACAGGTGTATGTAGTAGTCTCTAATGATCTTTTGTATTTCTTCAGGGTCAGATGTGACTTCATCTTTTGTGTTTCTGATTGTGCTTATTTGATTTTTTTCTCATTTTTTCTTGGTGGTCTAGCTAAGGGACCATCGGTCTTGTTTATCCTTTTGAAGAACCAGCTTTTTATTTCATTGATTTTTTGTATTATCTTTTTGTCTTCTATGTCCTGGATTTGGGCTTTTATTTTGGTGATCTGAATTCTTCTGCTGAAATTAGGGTTTCTGTGGTCTTGCTTTTCCAGCTTCTTTAGGTGGCTTGTTAGGTTGTTAATTTGTGTTCCTTCCATTTTCTTCAAGTGTGTATGTAGGGATATAAATTCTCCTCTTACTACAAGCTTTCAGGGCATCCCAGAGGTTTTGGTAAGATGTTTCTTGATTTTCATTTGTTTTCAGGTATCTTTTGATCTCTGCTTTGATGTCATCATTGGCCCAGGAGTTGTTTAGCATCATGCTGTTTAGTGTCCATGTCATGTGGGTTTTGGGGGGACTTTCTTGATGCCAATGTTTATTTTTATTCCACTCTGGTCTGAGAAGGTGCATGGTAGAATTTCTGTCCTTTTAAATTTGCTTATGTTTGATTTATGGCCAATTATGTGGTCGATCTTAGAATACGTTCCATGTGGTGATGAGTAGAATGTACATTCTGTGGTCTTTGGGTGGAATGTACTGTAGGTATCAATTAAGTCCATTTGGTCCAAAGTCACATTGAGGTTCCGGATCTCCTTGCTGATTTTTTGTCCTGATGATCTGTCTAGGATTGTGAGTAGGGTATTAAAGTCCCCAGTTATGATGGTGTTAGAATCAATATCTTTCTTTAGTTTTCCTAGAAGTTCCTTTATGAAAGTTGGCACACCTATGTTGGGTGCATATATGTTTAGGATAGATATTTCTTGTTGATGGATTGAGCCTTTTATCATTATGTAGTGGCCTTCTGTATCCTTTTTGATTTTTAATAGCTTGAAGGGTATTTTGTCTGAAATTAAGATCGCTACTCCTCCTTTCTTTTGTATTCCGTTCACCTGAAAGTTTGTTTCCCATCCTCTTACTTTGAGTCTGTGGGTGTTCTTTCTAGTGAGGTGAGTCTCTTGAAGGCAATAGATTGTTGCCTGATGATATTTTATCCATTTTGCCATTCTATGTCTTTTTAGTGGTGCATTTAGTCCATTCACATTTAGGCTAATAATTGAAATGCAAGAGTTGATCCCTGTCATAATGTTCTTACAGACTTGTTCCTGTTTGTTTGTTGTCTTTCTTTGGGTTCTGGAGTTGGTTCATGTGTGTTTTTAATCTTTTGCCTGTACTCTTGTGCATAATGTTGTTGTTCTTTTTTCTTTTTCTTCTATGTTCAGTACTTTCTTAAGTGTTTCTTGTAGAGATGATCTGGTGGCAGCGTAGGTTCTTAGGGATTGGATATCTGGAAAAGATTTCAATTCTCCCTCACTAATGAAGCTTAGTTTGGCTGGGTAGGTTATTCTTGGTTGAAATTGTTTCTCTTTTAGAACTTTGAAGATAGGGCTCCAGGCTCTCCTAGCCTGAAGGGTTTCTGTGGATAAATCTGCTGCTATTCTAATTGGTCTTCACTGGTAGGTAGTCTGGCCTTTTTCTCTTGCTGCCTTTTGGATTTTTTCTTTTATAGCTACTTTATTTAGGTGAATTATTATGTGTCTGGGGAGTTGGTCGTCTCATTTGTTGTCTTGCAGGGGTTCTCTGAATCTCTTATGTTTGAATTTTTTCATCCTTGATGAGATGAGGGAAGTTTTCTTGAATGATTTCATGACATGTTTGTTCCATTGTTGCCTCTGTTTCTCTCTCTGCCTCAGGAAGCCCAATTACTCTTAGGTTTGGTCTCTTGAAGTGATCATTCATCTCTTTCAGGTTTTGTTCTGTCTTTTTGAGCTTCTTTTCTATGCTTTTGACTGTTTGTGTTAGTTCTGTGTTTTGGTCTTTGAGCTCTGAGATTTTCTTCTGCTTGTCTAATTCTGCTTTCCGTGCTTGTTGGTTTGTTATTTATTTCCATCACAGTATTCTTCACTACTCTTATTTCTGACATCAGCTCCTTCCTATTTTCCTCTTGTCTCTCCTCAATTTTTTTTGATTCTCTCTATTAATGTCTTGATGTCTGGTTTTGTTGCATGTGACCAGTCATTCTGGGGGGATCTTCATTGTTTGTTTTCCAGAATCTGTTTTTTCAGTGTCTGACCACCCAGGGGTCTGTGTGAGACCTATATTCTTCTTTTGGTTTTTCTTCATTTGTTCAGTTTTTTTCCCCCTCCCTACTTTTTCCTTCCCTCCATGTCATCGTCTTCTTTAATTCTGTTATTCAGGGGTAGAGGGATTGGTTTTACTTCTGTTTGTTCAATCTCCTATTCTTTATGTATGCCCTCTTACTTTGTTCAGTTCTGGAGTTGCACTGTGGGTTAGGGGTGGTCCGTTTTGCAGTTTTGAGATTTACTTAATGGGGGTGCTGTGATTCATAATCTATCTGCAGTCCTGGTTTATGCTGACAGGTGTATGGATAATATGAAACCCACTTCCCACTGCCTTGGAATCTGTCCGTGCAGTGGGGCTGTAGGTTTACTCCCTGAAATAAAATGTGGCTAGCAAAGGGAACAGAATGGAGCAGACAGTGGGTTGAAGAGGGGTTGGAGACACAGAGGAGTAAGGGGGGAAACAAATGAGTGTGCCAACAAATGGAGCGAGACCTATACTGAAACAGATAAAAACAATAGACCACAGCTACAGACTAACCAACTCCCATACAAAAAAAATAAAACATACAATGATGCTAACATAGAAGCTAACCAACCACCTTATTGGTGTGCTCTTCCTCTGTGCAAAGATATGGTTTACAGAGAGAAGAAAAGCGAAGAAAAGGAAGAGGAAAAAAGAAAGAACAATACAGTAGGAATAGAATTAAGTCATTAAACTAACAGAAGCAATCAAACACATTCTGAGACTTTTTGTTTAAGTCCAATGTCCTTTCAGCTCTAAATTCTAGCTTCCTTTTCAAGCTGGTGAATTAGTTTGTAGTTAGGGTTTGTTGCCCCTGGTCTGCTGTGGACAGTTCAGATCACCCTCCATTCACCACTCTGGCCTATGTCTGTTTTTCAAGCTTGTTTCTCCCATTTCGGTGTTGTTACCTTGAATCGCCAGCAGGTGGTGTATCTCAGCTTCTCACCCCAGAGGGGGTGGGGCCGGATAGGAACCAGCAGAGGTGGGGGATGAAAGCCTGCCTCAGAGCACACGGGAGGAGACCCACCATGGCAGGCAGGACATCACAGTCGCAGGAGAAGTGGCAATGATCCCAGCAGATCTTCTCTGCAGGGGCTTCAGGGACTGAAGTTGTGGATCGCCTTAGGCACAGGTGGCACAATGTGCTATGGCTGCCATGGAGGCTGCAGCGGCGCCGGCGGCTGCTGTGTCTACACTGCAGTGGTTGTCCAGACTGCTGCGATGCCCCAGCGGTGGCAACAGCTGAGCTCTGTGTGAAGAGCAGGCTGCGATGTTGGGGTCCGCAGCCCCCAGGGAGAGAGCCAGAGACCCACTGCAGGTTCTCCTTTGCAGAGGTTTTCATAGACCAGGTTGCCCCATCGCCATCTTGCCAGAAGTCCCCTGACTTCTTTTTCATTTCTAATTGTGTTTATTTGAACTTTCTTTTTTTAAATTAATCTGACAGGGTCTGTCAATCTTATTTATCTTTTCAAAGGACCAGCTTTTTGTCTCATTGATCCTTTCCATGACACTTTTGGCTTCTATATCCTGCAATTGTGACTTTATCTTAGTTATTTGGATTCTTCTGCTGAAGTTCATATTTAGAAGATTTTTTTCTTTCCAGCTCCCTTAGGTATGATGTTAGGCTGTTTACTTGTGATCTTTCTGTTTTCTTGATGTATGCATGCAATGCTATACATTTTTTTCTTAACACTGCTTCATGGCATCCCAGAGCTTTTGATGAGATGTGTCTTTGTTTTTGGAAATCTTTTTATTTCTTTCTTGATTTCTTTGTTGACCCTGAAGTTGTTTAGCGGTGTGTTGTTTTGTGTCTATGCCTTTGTGTGTTTTGGGGGAAACTTGTCAGTGGTATTTATTTATATTCTACTGTGATCTGAGAAGATGCATGGTATTATTTCAATCTTTTGAAATTTGTTCACACTTGATTTATGTCCAAGAATATGACCAATGTTGGAGTATTTTCCATTTTGTGATGAGCAGAATGTATATTCTGTAGATGTTGGACAGAGTGTTCTGAAAATGTCTATTTGATAAAGTGTTGAGTTAGGGTTCCAGATCTCCTTGTTGGATTTGCTTGCTGATCTGTCTAGGGCTGTTGGTAGGGTTATTTAGCTATCTAACCATGATTGTGTGAGTGTCAATGTCCTCTCTTAGTTTACTTAGTAGTTGCTTTATAAAACCTGGTGCTAGTGTTGGGTACATATACACTGAAAATGAATATTTATTGCTGGTGGATTGAGCCTTTTATTAATATACAGTGTTTTTCCTTTAACCTTGATCCTGTCTGTGTTTATTGTTTGGAGTGAGATGAGTTTCCTGGAGGCAGCAGACTGTTGGATTGTGCTTCTTTATTCAGTTTGCCACTCTTTGCCTCTTCAGTGGCATATTCAGTCCACTCACATTCAAATTAATTATTGAAATGTGAGAGTTTTTCCCTGTCAAATGCTCCTAGAGGGTTGTTTTGCTTCCTTTTTACACATGTGTATGTGTGTGTGCATGTGTGTGTGTGTATTTTCATTTTTGTGAGTGCTCTGTTAATTCTGCTTCCCTGTACTTTTGTGATGGGTATAACTGCCCCCCCCCGTTCAACACCTTCTTAAGCATCTCCTGAAGGGTTGGTCTGAAGGTAGCATCTTCTCTTGGGAATTGTTTGTGTGTGGGGAAAATTTTAATTATTCATCACTGATGAAGTTTAGCTTGGCAGGGTAGGAAATTCCTAGCTGGAATTGCTTATCTTTAAGAATGTCAAAAATGGGATTCCTATCCCTTCTGGCTAGTAGTGTTTCTGCAGATAAGTCTGGAGCAATTCTGATGGGTCTTCCCCAATAGGTAATCTAACATTTCTCTCTTGCTACCTTTAAGATATTTTTCTTTCATGCTTACTTTGTGGGAGCAGATTACTATATGTCTTGGGGGATAGTCTTCTCATGTGATACCTTGTGGCAGTTCTGCGAATCTCTTGTGTTTGAATGATCACCTCTCAAGTGAGATGTGGAAAGTTTCTTAGATTACCTCATGGAATGCTTATTTCATGCCATTCTCAATTTCCCTTTCTGCTTCAGGGATACAACAAGGGATAAATTTGGCTTCTTGCCATAGTCCCACCTGTCTCTGAGGCTTTGCTCATTCTTTTTGAGCCTTTTTTCTATGTTTTTGACAGACTGGGTTAGTTTCTCATTTTGATCTTCCAGCTCTGATATTCTTTTCTCTTCCTGATTGATTCTGCTCCTTGTGCTTTCTACTGTGTTTTTAATTTCTAGAATGAAGTTCTTTATTTACATCATTTCAGAATGGGCCTTTCCGAAATTGGTCAATTCCACTTTTACTTCCTGTGCAACTTTGGTGATTTTCATTCTAGTTTCTCATGGTTATCTTTATTCATTTTAGTCATCTAATCTCTGATTTCTGTGACTGTCATCTGAGGCAGGTTATTCTGGGGGGCTTCCATTGTTTGTGCACTGATACCTGCCATTTTGGGTGCTGTATCTTTAAGACTCTGAAGCTTGCTTGTGTGTGATAAGACTCTCTTTCCTCTCTATCCTTTCCTCTTTGGTTTTGTTTCTCTGAAGTTAGTTAATGACCCTCTGTTCTAGGGCCCTTTCTATCATTCCATATGGGTCACTCAGTGAGAATGAAAGAGGCACTCACTTCTACTGCATCCTCTACCCTGTGACAGGCCTCTCTGCTGCAGATTTTCTCTCTCACTGTTAATCCAGTTGGGTTGGTTTTCAGACCCTGTTGCAAGTACTCTGTAGAGAATGAGTGGGGAGATGGGTCACCCCATCTACTATCTATGGTTGCACCCCAGAAGCCTTCCTACTGGGAAAATTTTAGGTGTTTTTTGTGTCATTTCCTCTCTGTTCAAGCCTGGATTCAGCACTTGAAAGGGAGCAAGTTTCCTGCCATGGGGAGGATCTGTCCTGTGGGCAGGTGGGGCTGGAAGGTGAATCTTCCTGATCTGGTTTGGGGTTGGCTGCCAGTTATTGGTGGTGGGCACCAGCTGAGTTCAATCTGCAGGCAACCTTTCCTGGCTGGGAGACAGCCACTGGGCTCCACTGACAGAAGTCATGCTCTTGGCTGTCTGAGCACAGGTTTTCACTTGGGCTCTTATTATCCACTGCTGTGCCCTAACCAGGATTCCTTTGTGTGAGACCAGTGACTTGTGTATGGCTGAGAACAGACCCAAAGCATGTCAAGATTACTCATCATCTCTCATTCACAGGGTAGGGCCTCAGTTCCTTTATGAACCTGATGCATGGTGGGGAATGGAGTGTCCAAATTCCAGCATCTATCATCACTTTCTGGTCTCTATGTTTTCAAAGATACCTTTGCTGGGTGCAGGGAGTGCCACCCATCCAAATCTGTTCAGGTTGTCTACATCTATTGGCAACTGGATCCCTACTCTGCCTCAGTAGGTGAGAGAGGCACTAATCTGCTGCTCCATGGTGGCCATCTTACATTCTCTCGAGACTATCAGCATATAGTTACTATGTGATCCAGCAACTACACTCCAAGGCATTTATCCTGGAGAAACTTTTTTAAAAATGCCCACACAAAAACCTGTAGATAAATGTTTCTAACTGCATTACTCATAATAGCCCCAAAGTGGAAACAATCCATATATGCATTAGTGGATGAGTGATTAAACACATTGTGGTACATCCATATCATAGGATACAATCAGGAAAAAGAAAAAAAATATCGATACAACAACTTTGATGAATAACAAATACACTCTTTTGAGTAGAAAAGGCTGATCTGGAAAAATCTGTGGTATAATAAAACTATAAGCAGTATTTGGCTTTTGTCACAGATTCCTGGCAAAAATCTCCTAAAACTTGGGATTTCCTGTGTGATAGGAGTGTCTTTTGCCATTCATAATGAGCCAATTTCATTCATGCCTTAGTTTAGTATAAGAAAGAGGTGACTTAGAGTGGGGCCCTTGGATAGGCACAGTATGGAGCTAGTCACCAGAAAAAAACAAGCAAATTTTCAGCTTCAACCACAAATCTCCAGGGAGATAAGGGGAAGCTGAAGGTTGAGCTTTATAAAAACCTTTGAACAATAAATTCTATAAAAACTCTTTAACAATGAGATTCAAAGAGCTTCTGAGTTGGTGAACACATAAAAGTGCTGGTAGGGTAATACTGAATTTCTGTCCTCTACCCTCTCATATTCCCCTATGCATCTCTTCCATTTGCCTATTTTTGAGTTGCATTCTTTATATTCTTTATAATAAACTGGTAAACATAAATAAAATGTTTTCCTGAGTTCTATGAGTTGATCTAACAAGTTATTGAATCTAAGGGGAAATATAAGACCCTCCATATTTGTAGTCTACTGAGTGGAAGTATGGGTCATCTGGGCAACCCATTTGTAGCTGGCATCTGAAGTGGGAGAAGTCTTGTTAGATTGAGTTCTTTAGCTTGTGACATCTGACACAAACTCCAGGTTAAAAAAAAGTCAAAATTTAATTGTTGGATACACAGTTGTTAAAAATCACAGTGATCTCATACTGAATGACTCCATTTATATAACATTTTCAAATGACAAAATTATGAAGATGGGAAAACATAGTGGTTGCCAGGGATTGGAAATGGTGAGAGCCAAGGGAGTGATTGTGACTATAAAGGGGCAGCATGACGGAGATTTTTGTGGTGATTGAATATTTCTGTATCTTGATGTCATGATGGACATTACATGAAGCTACACATGTGATAAAATGGCAAAGTAGTGTGTTCACACTTCACACAAATGGTCATTCTGGTTTTAATACTGTATTGTAATGTAAAATATAACCATTGGGGAAAATTGTGTGAAGGTTGTACAGGAACCCTCTGTACTACTGTAGTATCTTTGCAGCTTCATGTGAATCAACAATTATTTCCAAATAAAAAGTTAAAAAATGCCATATAATCACCATTGACTCCTCCATCACCCCCTCCGTCATTGAATAAAATTACCAAATCATATATAAGTTATGATTTGTATACATTTTCTCCAACCCATTGATATTGTCTGAGTACAGGCTATCATGATTTCTTTCCACAATTATTATGATAACTTTCAAGCTGAGCCCTGGGCTTCCATTCATGCCCTTCTCAAAGTCAATTTTCATTCTCTTTGAAGTGGTATTAAAAAAATATGTGTATCATCATAGCATACTCACTTCTTTATAAATCTTTTAGGATTTCCAATTGTCAACAGAATCTAGTGTCAGTTCTTTAGTATGGCATTTAAGGTGTCTCACAGATTCTTTTTAAAGCTTGATTTCCCATTCCACTGCACCAGGGGTCCTTTGTTGTTTTCATATCAGGCTCAGCTTTTCATAATCACAACCTACCCATTTTCTCAGGCTGTCTCCTTTACCTAGATTGCCCTCCTTTTCCTCTCACAGGTCTGCCAAAAACCTACCCAGACTTTAGCTTCTGGCTCAAATATGTCATTCTCCATAATTATTTTCTTGGTTACACTAATTTTAATTTTCCTTACAAATTTGCATTCAGTTTATGCATTTCTTCATTCAGTATAGAAAACTGAATACATGCTAGGCATGTATCTATATTCTTGGAATAATAAAATACAAATGCTCTATGAGTCAAAAGAACACTTTTTTCATATTTTAAGATTTATATATACTCTGTTTCATTTCACAAAGGATACTTAAGTACTTATATAAATGCATTTATTGCAAAAATGTCAAAATACTGTAGTATTGATTAAACTAGTATTAGCAGTAAGGGTAAAATTAATACATAAAATGAGTTGACTTTATAACTCTGGTGGTTTACAAATTTGATACCTTTTATTATAATTTTTTGCTGGAGGTACTTGAGACATATCTGTTAACAATTTGTAATGCAATTTGGCAAATGTTTTAATAGGGTTATTTATGAAGAGAGAAGAAAGAGTGGGTATGTTACTGCCTAAGAAAATCAGAATGTGTTTCTGTTTTTTGATGGGTGGATTTTAGTTTGTCAAGAGTGGGGTGGACAGTGACTTTTAAAACAGAAAAACTGATATGTAATTGCACAGAGTTATGAAAGGGCAGGGTATATTTGGGAATAGGACAAATTTTAGTACAGCATATTTAGAGGGCATAAATAAGGAAAGTGTCTTGTATGTTTGGAGTCAAAACAAGACGATTTGCCCTTGATCATTACTCCCTTGTATACAAGGTAGGGATATTTTGTTCTATACTTTAGCATTTCTATAAGCTGTGTTTTAATTTTATGATAATATTTAAAACATTTTCTTGTATTCTAAATAACTGAATTCACATTTTTCTCTCCTTATATAACTGTGAGATCTTCAAAAGTAATGAACATTTCCTATTGATCTTTGCATATCCAAAACTTTAAAAATGTCCATTATGCATAGAATCTATGCTTGTTGACTGGCTGAAGCAGATATCTGTGGTAAGGAAGAACAAAAGAATCCTATGGTTTCCTCCCCTTTGTTTATAAGAATTTTATTTTACTATCTCTAATTCAGGAATGCCATCTTCCTGTATTTGTGATGGTAGACAGTAGTAAGATAATAAGCATCTTTATCTGTGCTGTAAATTTCCAGCTCTGTCATGTCACAAAGTAACATGATCCTGGTAGTTGCTATGGTAGAGAAATGTTTCCTGCTGCAATGCTTGTTTTTGAAACTATTTTTACAGATGACTCAGAAACTGAAATTAAATATTTATAGCTATTCATTGTATTACAGAAGTAAAAGTATCCATATAGACTATCTAGTCCAACCACCCAATATTTTGGAACCTGAAACTAAGCCCAAATGAGGTTAAACAAACAAACAAACAAACAATAAAAGACAACCTCACCTGAGTTCACACATTTAGAGATTTTAAGTTAAGACCCAATCCTAAAACTTCTAACAGTCTGTTTAACGCTTTCCATCTTTAACACAAAGCCTTTGTTTCTTCCACTTTTTTGAGGGAAGGTATTGCATTTAAGATGTCACACTACTAATATTCCTTTAACCAGTGAATCAAAGTCCCAAAGAATATTTTTTTTTTCAGTTGGTTAAATGACAATCAAGACTGAGTTTTATAATCTTTATCCTTAATTTTATGAAATAAATGAAAAGTATTTATACATAAGGATTTGTATCACTTTAGAAGAATATATTTCCAAACTTCTATTACTCTTGTAAGGTTATGTGTACTTACAAGAGTAATAAAAGTTTGGATATATTAAATATTGGTATATATTAAATATTAACTTGGTAAAAATATTAAAATAAAATCATGCATATACATACATATGCATATGCATGATTTAATTTTAATATTTTTACCAAGTTAAAAAAAGTATCAAATTGTATATTTTAACCTGTATTGTATATTTTTGAAATTGTATGTTTTTAAACTTGCATTTTTAAACTTATATTTTTAAACTTTGTATTTTTAAACTTGTATTACTTCCAAGAAAAGTTTTGATTTATGGCAAGTGAATGACTGCATGCAAAGAAACAAAAACAGATATTGCCTGATTTAAAACCAGAGGGAAAGACTCTACTTAAAGTATTTTTTTAGAAAGACTAAAGGGGAGAAAGAAAGTGGGGAAGATGGTAGTAGGGCTCCTTAGACATGGACCTTAGATTTGGGAACCAGGGACATATATGGAATTTATTATTTCAATAAGTGTTTTGAGGTAGTAATTGTGTACCAGGAGTGATGCTCATCTATTATAATATAATGATATATATAGAGGAGTGGTTTCAGGAAGATACAAGTTAAATTTAGGTTAAAAAAAACTGAATAGTCAGAGAAGTGGGAGTCTTAATCTGTTCCTGCCGCTATAAAAAATTACCTTAGACTAGGTAATTCATAAACAACAGAATTACTTCTTACACTTTTGGAACTTGAAAAGTCCAAAATCAAGACATCTATTTTTCACAGACAGCACTTTCTCACGGTGTCCTCACGTGACTAAAGGGGCAAAAAGGGACTAGGGCACTCCTTTCAAACTCTTTTATAAGAGCACCAATCTTATTCATGAGGACAGGATGTACAAGACTTAATCACCTCTCAGTAATATCACATTGGGTATTAGATTCCAGCACACGAATTTTGGTGGGTCATTTTTCTCTGTAAAATGACAACTAAGGTAGATCTTGAAAGCTCTCTCAGACAATAGCTACCTTAGTTGTCATTTTACAGAGAAAAAGAGTGGTTTGATGCCACTCAGGCAATATAAAATTTTCCCTGCTTCAGTAATGTATAGACATTGAACCCCAATTTGAAATAAAAACCCAGAAATTTTGTAACAGTGTGATGTAAATGTAAATCAAGATGCTAATTATACTATGTTCCATTGTGAAAGAAATGAAGAATAATAGCAGAAAAAACAAAAGCACTTTATTCCATGAGAAGTTGAAAATAATGTCAATATGGGAGGTGGGTAGAACTGCATAGGAGGGAATAGATGAATAATATCTTAGCAGTAGAATCAGCAGGACCACTTTTACTCTTTTGTTTAAATGTTTGTGACCCTCCAAAATTCGTGTGGTAGCGCGCGCCTGTAGTTCCGGTTACTCGGAAGGCTGAGGCGGAATCATCACCGGAGCCCAGCAGGTCGAGGCTGCGGTGGCCGGGAGCGGCCACTGCACTCCAGTCTGGGCGACAGAGTGAGACTCCAACTCAAAAAAAAAAAAAAAGAATTTAAATGCAAGCAAAATCTAGACTGGAAAAGAGCCTTGTTGACACAACAACAACATCTCTCCTAACAATTTCAAATACCCTTAAAATAGAGGTAATGTAATACTCAAAATAAAGTGGTGGCCTTATGGAAAAAAAGATGTTTTCACTTCAGTCATAACATACTGGAAGAGGTAGTCTTTTAAAAAATGTATTTGTAAAACTCTCAACTAAAATACATTGAAAAAAATGTTGCAAAAGATCTAAGGGAAAAATATACTGTGCATAATTACCCAAAGAATTTCAAAGAGAAAAAAAGCAAACAAAATTTCTTGTTTTTCCACTAAAACTCATAAGAAGATAGTTCTCAAAATTAAAGCCCAGCCTGAAATAAACTTTATCTTGATGCCAATGCTATATAATGTGAGTCTTAAGTCTACCACTATTATACAACATCTCTTTCAGAGTCAATAAACTGTTCAGGTGGTTGGAACATTAAATAATTCAGACCCCTCCCCATGCTCCAGCCCATAATTATCACCCTCAGCTCTTTAGTCAAAGAGCAATATCTTCTCCTATGTCATACCTCATTCCATAGCTCAATAAAAAGAGACTTACTATGCAAAGTCTATGAGTTAGTTGTATGAGTTTTTAAAATATAGTTTGGATGTTAACTCCTTATCAGATATATGACTTTTATATGTTTTCTTCAATTATTTAAACTGCTTCTTTACTCTGTTGATTGTTTTCTTTGTTGTGCCAATTGTTTATTTTTGATTGTGTTGTCAGTGCTTCTATGCTGTATTCAAAAAAAAAATTGCCAAGATCAATGTCAATAAACTTTTCCCTGTATTTTAGTACACAAAAAAGTCTAACACCTCAATTAAATCTTCCTCTTAACTTGGTTTAGACACAAAGGTAGCAGTGAAGCAATGCCTGCATTAGCTCTGATCTTTTTATAAATAGGGATGATCTCAAGGATTTTGAGAAAGTGATCATCAGAAGAACAGTTTGTTTAGCAAGTTTCTTTGCATAGTAAGTCTCTTTTTATTGAGCTATGGAATGAGGTATGACATAGGAGAAGATATTGCTCTTTGACTAAAGAGCTGAGGGTGATAATTATGGGCTGGAGCATGGGGAGGGGTCTGAATTATTTAATGTTCCTACCACCTGAACAGTTTATTGACTCTGAAAGAGATGTTGTATAATAGTGGTAGACTTAAGACTCACATTATATAGCATTGGCATCAAGATAAAGTTTATTTCAGGCTGGGCTTTAATTTTGAGAACTATCTTCTTATGAGTTTTAGTGGAAAAACAAGAAATTTTGTTTGTTTTTTTTCTCTTTGAAATTCTTTGGGTAATTATGCACAGTATATTTTTCCCTTAGATCTTTTGCAACATTTTTTTCAATGTATTTTAGTTGAGAGTTTTACAAATACATTTTTTAAAAGACTACCTCTTCCAGTATGTTATGACTGAAGTGAAAACATCTTTTTTTCCATAAGGCCACCACTTTATTTTGAGTATTACATTACCTCTATTTTAAGGGTATTTGAAATTGTTAGGAGAGATGTTGTTGTTGTGTCAACAAGGCTCTTTTCCAGTCTAGATTTTGCTTGCATTTAAATTCTTTTTTTTTTTTTGAGTTGGAGTCTCACTCTGTCGCCCAGACTGGAGTGCAGTGGCCGCTCCCGGCCACCGCAGCCTCGACCTGCTGGGCTCCGGTGATGATTCCGCCTCAGCCTTCCGAGTAACCGGAACTACAGGCGCGCGCTACCACACCCGGTTAATTTTTTGATTTATTTTAGAGATCAGGTCTCGCTGCCCAGGCGGGGCTTGAAACCGCGGGCTCAGGCAATCCACTCACCTCAGCCTCCCAAAGGCGCGGGATTATAGGCTGAGCCACCGAGCCCGGCTGCATTTAAATCCTTTCCAGATCTCTGCTAAGACCCATTGCAAAATATGAAGTGAGACAAAGAACACATATGCTTCAGGGTTTATTCTGATTATGTAAAGGTGTTAAGATGGCTACCTTTGATTTTCCAATGCGCTAATTCTTTATTTCCTCACAGGACTGAATCAGAGACCATTCTATTTTCATAAGATAAACTTTAAGGATGGGCTACTGGTTTAGGTCATTTTATGTTGCTATAACAGAATATTTAAGACTAGGTAATTTACAAAGAAAAGAGTTTTATCTGGTTCACAATTCTAGTAGCTGAAAAATGCAGAATTGGGTAGCTGCATCTGAGCTCTTCTCAGTTTGCTTCTATTCCTAATGAAAAGCAGAGGGTAACTGGTATATGCCAATAGATAACATGATAAGGGAGGAAGTAAGAGTAAAACCAGGTAACTCAGACTTTTTTGAACTAATTCATTCTTATGAGAGTGAGAATACTTTTTTTTAAAACTAATTCATTCTTATGAGAGTGAGAATACATTTACTACAACCAGAATGGCACCAAGCCATGTATGAGGGATTCTTTCCATGATCCAAACACTTGCCACTAGATCCTATCTTCCAATACTGCATATTTGGTATTAAATTTCAACATGCATTTTCTTGGTGACAAAACTCCTTTTCTAAACTTCTCTGATCCCCATACAATCTGGAGGTCTTAAAGGCATACTTAGGGGTATTCCCATTCTGTGATTTACTTTTTTTTTCACATGAGGTTTTCATATTCATTATATGAATAAGTTGGTATATAGCTTAGATTCCTGGATTATATATGCCAAAAATAATTCCAAATTCCTCTGCAAATTTTTTTCTATTTTGTCTAAGCTTTTCAAAGTCTTTGACAATGGTTCTCTACTTAAAAGAAAGACCAGTACTTAAAACCATACAAAAGAAGGTTTTCTTGTTCTAAAAGAGTATTTATTTTAAAGATAATTGAGCTTTGGAGATTTTCCCATTGGCCTGGAGAAAAAGGGAGCAGATCAGAGGGAGAGATAGGGACAAAGAAAATGGTGAATGGAAAAGAGGAATAATAAATTAAAATTGTTAATTTTGAGTCATGATTAGGTGAACCTAAAAGAGAACTTTATGTATCTTTCCCACTTGTATTTTGAGTTGGCCAAAGGATCTCTTTTAGAAAAAATTAAAAATCTGAATTTATTTTGGATGCTCTTTATACCAGTGGAAAAGACAGACCATTGGACGCTTATTATATTTTTCTATTTTTTGTTCCAAGTAATCTCTTAAATAAACAATTTTGCTCATATACAAAGTTTCTACATTGGTTACTGTAATTCAAAATTATCCTTAGTTAAATTATTCCATTTAGAAAATAAAGTATAAAAATTTGGATTATAGCATAAACATGTGTAAGAAAAAGGAGTTAAACTTAGAGAGAGCATGGGATTAAATTTATACTAACACAAACTGTTTTGAGACAGTGGTATAAAGTTTTGCTGTATATTTTATATCTCAGGTTTTTCAGTCTAATGTATGGGTGATCTCCAACTGTAAACACAATACATTTTCAGTGTTCATCAGGCAAAGGTTTGGAGAGAAGACTGCTTAGACCCAGACAGTAAACAGACCATTAAAAAAAAAAGTTTGATGACAGTTTTTTTTTTTAATTTTTACTTTAAAGATGTGGGGTACAATCAGGATTAGATATACAAGTAGTCATCGTACAGGTAAAGTTTTCACCTCCCTTTGGTCCCCACTTCGCCTGATTTGAGATCAGGTATCTTTATTGATGTTATGTCTCCCCATCTTCCTCTGGCAGTTTCCAGTTACTTCCAAGTCCTTTCTCATAGTATTATCATAAATGTTCAGGATCTCCTTATGAGTGAGAACGTGTGGTACTCATTTTTTTGTTTCTGTGATAGATCACTGAGTATTATAGACTCTAAAACCATCCAAGTTGCTGCGAAGTCCATAATTTTGTCCTTCTTTATGGCTGCATAATATTTCACCGTGTATACGTACCACATTTTTAAAATCCACTCCAGTTTTGATGGGCAGCTTGATTGGTTCCATGTTTTTACCATTGTGAATAGTGCTGCAACAAACATGCATGTGCAGATATCATTTTTGTAGAGTGATTTAAGTTCCTTCAGGTACATTCCCAGAAGAGGAATTGCTAAGTCGTAGGGCAGGTCAATTTCTAGTTATTTTAGGAATCTACACACTGTTTTCCGTAGACCATAGAGGAAATGGACCTATCCCTTTCCTCTTCCCTAGAAGTATTCCTCTTCTAGACATAGAACGAATAATGACAAAACAAGAGAATGAGTAAAAGTAGTGTTGTTGGTAGGTAAAAAAGAATTCCACCAGGAATAAAAGTTTTAAAACTCATACGATTAAATCTTTCTTCATTTTGGTTCCTTATTCTTAGGAAACAAAGTAAATGCAGTATTTGAGGAGTTCAGTAACAATAATTGTTTTAGTGACTTAACTCAATGCAAGATTTCTTAATTGCACCTGTTAAAATAATTCCCAAGTGACAGCATCAAGAAGGCTCAGAGAAGAAAATTATTACCAAGCTAAGGGTCTTGGGCTATGGTAGTAAGGGAGTCTCAGTTGGATCTTGATAGCACTGCAAAACCATTAAATGATAGCTCCCAGAATGCACCACCAAAACAAACTGTTGATATGCCAAAGCCAAGTGTATTCTCACTGCAATAAGAAAGATGACTACCTGGACAGAGTTAGTTAAATCTGTGAAGGAGGAGAATGGAGTAAGAATAGTTATGAGGTTTTGCAGTCTTGTTGAACTAGAGATATTAAAAATAGGGTCTTGATTAGGTTTTGTTAAAGATCATGATATAAAATTGAGTATCAGTGACCCTAGTAAGCTCTTTAATTTTTATATTGCTTTACATCTTCTCTTACAATTGCCTGTATATTCATTATATTAATTCAACATGATGTGATCTATTTGAAATAATAGAACCTATTTATAAAATTTTGTAATGTTTATATCACTTGAGGTAGGAATGTAATACTAAGCAAAATCATTAAAAATTATTCATTTATTGTGAGGTGTTTGGTGAACATATTTTTTTGTTAAAAAATCTTAACTGGTGAAAAAAATTTTAAAAAGCAACCACAAATTAAAGCCTTTGAAAATTGTCCTAAGAGCAGATAGTAAATGAACACTAATTCAAGTAAAAAAATTACTAACTCAGTGAGAACAGTGAGTCTGCAGTGCTTAAGACATGACCTATTCTCTCATTCTCCTCCAGCTCATCTTGTAAGCTCCTATTTGTGCAGGTGTGGCTAGGAGGAGAAATATTTCTCCTCAGCTTCAAAACAAGGAATACAGTGTCTCACTGAGATGGAAAGGATGCCAGCATTCTTATCTTACTTACCTCTAAGTTGCAGAGGCTAAATTCCTGGTGAGAGATTGTGGACTTATTTTCTTCACCTAGCCTCCACTAATGGGGTGGGGGTCTCTATCATGGGTGTGGCAGGCTGAGAATACAAAGGCCTCTCTTGCCTTCACCCTAGGTCACTCATAGGGCAGAGGTTCCACACCAGGAGAGGTAATCCAAAATGAAGAAAGTCTACTGCCTCTGCCCAACACCTGGAGCAGTAGCTCACAGATTTTACCCAGGGGGAGAGGAAGGCCATTAGAACAAGAGTGAAAAAGTTCTTTCCAAAGGAATTCACTTCATTTTTAACACAGTTTGAGGACATTAAAACCTATGGGCACTCTGAAAAATAGTGAAGGTTTAGGTGGTAAGCAATTAAGAGGAAGCTGGTAGCTCTGTGAGAGCAGGTTAAACCATAGGCAACGTCATTTACTAGAGAGAAGAAAAGAATGTTACAGCAAAGAAGGGTCCTCCTAAAGTTAAAACATCCTCAAAGACAAACCTGAAAAACGACTCTTGCCTCTTGTTTAATTGGATGAGACAGTGGAGCAATTTATGTCCCAGGGCATAGTTGAATCCTATTGAGAAATCAGATGGCAATTAGTGGAGCATAACAGCTGGGTGTGACACCAAAATAGGTAGAAAGTTTAACAAAATGATGGAAAGTGATAGCTGAAACCACTATCATCCCTTCATGGCTGTGCACATGCCTAAGGCTATACCCTCTGAGGAGAAACATCAGAAGTTTCACACTACAGGAGAAATAGACTTCATTAAAATAATATAGCAAAGCAACTAAACAAATAAATAAGCAAGCAACAGTAATGACATACCCAAAAGAGGGGAGGGGGAATTACTATCTAGATTTTCAACAGTATGTTATCTAATATGTTAAATTTTAAACGAAACATTGTGAGACATGCAAAGAAGAAAATGCGACCCACGAAAAGAAAAAAAAGATAACAACTGCTTGTGAAAAAAACATGCAGATGTTAAATTTAACGAAGACTTCAAAGTGGCCATTTTGAATAATTAATTCTCATTAATTATGAATTCCATATTTGTAAACTTGCCAACTTATTATCATTTACGTGTAACTTCTAAAAAAAAAATAATTGTGGCAACCTTGTGGTCATTTATAGACATGTGCAGAGTGGCAAAAAATTTGATTCACCTGACATGCATATATGTTCCCAGGGATATGCTTTGTCTTCCTCTTTCAACTCTCATATTGTAAACATGTTTTTTCATAGTGTATTTTGGTGCACAATTTAAACACTTTTAAACACTTTTTGGAATTTTCATTGGTGATTTTGTTGTTTAAAAGGTCTCCCAGAATAGAGCTGAATTGCTGCCTAGTGCTCCTAAGCACAAAAAAGGCTGTGACATTTTCTATAAAGAAAATACATATGATAGATAAGTTGTCTTTAGGCATGGATTATAGTGCCATTGGCTGTGAGTTCAATGTAAAAAAATTAAACATATGTATTAAATAAGGTGTCTTTATACAACAGCACACATAAAACAAGTTTATGTAATGATTGGTTATGACCAGAGATTCACAAGAACCTATGGATTTCCCATAGGATCAGTGTTTCAGAATTTGTTACTCCAGTATTCACAGCAAATTTGTAGAATATAATTAATACAAATAATGAAACTCGAATGTATGTTCAAAAAACTAAAAAAGTACATGCTTAAACATAGAAAAGAAGCTATAATTATAATATCTTATAAAATTCAGAATAACACCAAAGAAAAATAAATTACAATGAAAAGAAACCAATAGAAATTCTAGAGGTGACACATATAATAATGAATGATAATTCAATAACATAGATTCATACTGGCAGAAGAATCAGTAAATGTGAAGACAGATCAATTGAGATTATACAATCTTAATTAACTGAGTGAAAACATTGAAAAAAAGATCCATAGCATCAGAGAAATGTGCAACACCATTAAGCACACCAAAATACACACAGTGTGAGTACCAGAAGGAGAGGGAAGAGAGAATGAAGAAAAAATATATTAAAAGAAAGAATGGATGACAACTTTCCAAACTTGATAAAAAATATACCAATCTACACATCCAAGAAGCTTTAATGGACTCCAAGTAAAATAAATACAAATAGATCCAAACCGTACACATCATAGCAAAAATACTGAAAGATACAGAAAATGAAAAAAAAATGTTGAAAGAAGCAGAAGCAAAAAAATAGTCATGGATGATGGAACCCTAATATGAACTTATCAGAAATAATGGAAGCCAAAGACTGTGGTATAACATATTCAAATACTGAAATTAAAAACAAAGCAACAACAAAAAGCCTTTTTATCCGACAAAATTGGCTTTCAAAAATGAAGGTATTTCTAGATAAATAAAAACAGAAAATGTGTTGCTAGCAGACCTGCCATAGGAGAAATGCTGAAGGAATTTCTTTAGGACAAAAGCAAGAGACCACAGGTGCTAATTGAAACCTATATAAAAAAAAATACACTGGTGGAAGTGATCATATATTTATAAAAACCAGCATAAATAAATTTTAAAAATTTTAGCTAATATGAAAAGCAAGTGTACAAAACAACAGACATATAATTTTATTAATGGACCTATAACATATAGTAATATATTTGCTGAAAAAAGCACAAAGATAATGAATGAAGTATAGCTCTGTTGAGATTAAGAAATGGCACCACATAATAATTAGAATTCATGAGAAATAAAGTAAATGAGATATAGTAAATAATATTAATATAAAATCTCTTTTTATACATTCTTGTTCTTTCTTTTTTGACTTTAATAGACATAAAATTACTGAAAATAGTAGTTATAACATTCTATTTTTGAGATATGTATGCTATATATCATATATGTGCAAAAAAGGATGAAGAAGAAATAGGATAAAATAATTATGTTTCTATATCTCACTAGAATTAAGTTAGTGTAAATCTGGAGTGGACTATGATAAATTAAGATCTATGTGGTAAACCCAAGAATGACAACTAAAACAGTTACTAGAATAATATACTAAATATCATTAAATAAATTAAAACACTATATTATAAAATATTTACTTAATAGAAAAGAAATCAGCAAAGAGGAATTAGAGAAACACAAAGATATGAGACATGTAAAACAAAAAGTAAAATTACAAATGTAAATGAGCTATATCAATAATATTAAATGTAAATGTTTTAAATTTTTCAATGAAAAGGCACACATTTTCAGATGGATAAAATAAATAAGAACCAAATGCATACTGTCTATAGGAGGGAGACTGACTTTGAATTCAATGACATAAATAGATTGAATGTAAAAAAACATTAAATTTTATAATGCAAAGAACAACAATAAGAAACTGGAGTGACTATACTAATATCAAACAAAACAGACTTTAAAACAAAAAAATCACTAGGGATTAGAAGGAAACTTTATAATCATAAAATGGTCAATCCATTTTGAAGACAAAACAAATACAAACATATGTATCTAACCACAGATACCAAAATATATGAAGCAAAATCTGACAGAGTTGAAGAAACAAGTAAACAATTAAATAACAAAAATAATTGGAGACTTCAATACCCCACTTTCTATAGTGAATAGAACTAGAAAGAAGTAAACAAGGAAACAGAATATGAAAGAACAACTAAAACTAACAGAACTTAGAACACTCAAACCAAAAACAATATAATATATACATTCTTCTGAAGTGCACATGAAATATTCTTCAGGATGAAAAATATACTACTCCATAAAATGAAACTCAATAAATTTAAAATTATTTAAACTGAGAACATATTTTGCCAAAGTGTGTTCTCAGACCATGAAGGAATGAAATTAGAAATCAGTAACAGAAATAAATTTGGGCACTTCCCAAAATGTGGAAGGTGAACAACACACATCTAAATAACCAATGATTCGAACAATAAGTAATCACCACAATAAGATTTTGGAAAATCATTTGCAATGAATAAAATTAAAGACACCACATGCTAACACTTATGGAATTCCAATACAATATTTGCAAGGAGATACATACCTGTAAATACCCACATCAAAAGAAGAATAATCGTAAATCAACAATCTAACCTCTCATCTCAAGTCACTAGAAAAATAAGGGTTTATTAAACCCAAAGCAAACAGAAGATAACAATGATTATCAGAGTAAAAATTAATGAACTAGAGATCAGAAATACAACAGAGAAAATCAACTAAAATAAAAACTTGACTCCATGAAAAGATCAATAGAACTGACAAAACTTTAGTGAGGGTGACCAAGTTAAAAAGGGAGAAGGCTCAAATTACTAAAATCAGAAATTTAAAAAGGGCATTAATACCATTTTCAGCAATGAAAGAATTTTAAGAGAACACTAAGAAAAATAATAGGACAACAATTAAGAACAGTTAGATTAAATGAACAAATTTCTCAAAAGATACAAACTTCCAAAACTGATTTTAAAAAAAGAAAATATATAATATGTAATTATAAATTAATTTTTTTAAATCTTGAAATAAGTAATTAAAACCTTTCCACAAATAAAAGATCAGACTTTAATGGCTTCAATGGTGAATTCTAACAAACATTTAATGAAGAATTAACAGCAATCTTTCAAAAACTTTTCCAAAATTAAAGGAAGAGGTAAAACTTCCCAGCTCATTCAATATTGCCTTGATATCAAAGATACCACAAGAAAACTACAGACTAACATTTCTTCTGAATATAGATTCAAAAGTCCTAAAGAAAATACTGACAAACCAAATCCAGTAACATCAAAAGGATTATGTACCATAACCAATTGGGGTTTGTCCCAAGAATGTTAGGTTCATTCAACATATGAAAATTAATTAATGGAATATGCCATAACAGTAGAATGATGGGCAAAAGTTATATGATTATCTCTATAGACAAAGAAAAAGCATTAGAATAAATTCAACACTTTTTCATGATAAAAAGCACTCAACAAATCAATAAAAGGTAAGCTTCCCTTTTGATAAAGGACAAATGCCACAGCAAGTATCATGCTTAGAGGTGAAAAATTGAATGCTTTTCTCTTTAAGTTCAGGAACAAGGCAAGGATGTCTTTCATGGTTTCTTTTCAATAATTTACTGGAAGTGGTATCCAGGGTAATTAGGCAAGAAATATAAATAAAAGATTGGAAAAGAAGTCAATTCACGTTCATTTGAAAAAGACATGATCCTGTATATAGAAAATCTTAAGGAACACACACACACACACACACACACACACACACACACACACACAACTATTAGAGCTAATAAATAAATTCAATAAGTTTCCAGCATGCAAGACCAATATACAAATATCAACTGTAATATTACTCTCATAATACACCTAAAAATAAAATTTAGGAAAAATTCCATTTACAAAAGCATCACAAATAATACAATATTCAGGAATAACGTAATAAAAGAAACACAAACCTCATAATTGGAAAACTACAAAACATGGTTGAAAGAAATTAAGGGAGACCCAAATAATTGGAAAGACAAACATATTAAGTCTTCCAATTTATGAAAATAGTTTTTCATTTAATACTCCTCAAATTGATTTACAGATCCAAACAATCCTTATTTTATCCCACCTGCTTTATTTTTAAGAAATTGACAAAATGATTCTTAATTTTTATGTTGTGTCATAAAACTCCAAATAACCAAAATAAATCTGAAAAACAAATATAACAAACACATTTGGAAAACTCATATGTCCCGATTTTAAAAACGACTACAAAGCTACAGATATAGTAACAAAAACAGTGAAGTACTGGCATAAAGAAAGACAAAATAAATACATCGATAAATAAAATTGAAGGGGTAGGAGTAAACTCATACACCTATGATTAGTTGAATTTTGACAAACATACAAAGACCATTCAATGGGGAAAGGATGATCTCTTCAACAAATGGTGCTGGGACAAGTAGATATCCACATGCAAAGAATGAAATTGAAACCCTAGCACCCACCATGTACAAAAATTAGCTCAAAATAGATAAAGGATTTAATAAACGTCAAAACTATTAGAAGAAAACATAGAGGTAAATACCTGTGGCCTCGGATTATGCAAAGAATTTGTAGACATAGCCCCCAAATACAAGCAAATAAGGAAGAAAAAAAGATAAAGTTCAGCAATATTTAAACCTTTTGTGCTTCAAAGAACACTAACCAAGAAAGTAAAAAAATGACCCAAGGGCTGTCTTCCCTCTGTCTCTGAGAGAAACTGAGGAAGGACAGTGGTCCACGTGGATGTGGGAGACAAAATGGTGGCAATGTCTGGTAATTAGGCAAGTGGCCAGGTGACAGCAGAGGGGCCTTGGATGCAAGGTTGCCTGGGCTTCAGTCTCTCAGGTTGCACGAAGTGGCCTGGAAGCAAGTATGGGAGCAGCAACAGCAGAGGCATAGGTTCTGGAATGACTCATCTTTCTCTCTCGAGTTGAGGGGAGGTTACGTGGCCCAGGTGGCTGAAAAGGGGTCTACAGTCTACAATTGGGAAATCTCTTCAGAATATGAAGATTGTTCAATCACTCACAACACAAACTTATTATAGTTGGGATGGATCATGAAGGGTAAGCTATCATTCTTTATGGATTTTTTATAAATGAAGCTTTACATATATCTCCTACAATAGGAAGTAATGTAGAAGAGATACTGAGTAATATACATTTTTCTAACATGAGATATTGGTGGACAAGAATGTCTTCATTCTTCCTGGAACATTTACTACTAACTTTGAATTTGTAGTAGTTGTCAGGAACAGTACAGACAGAAAAAGAAAGGATTTCTGAAACTAGAAAAAACTTTATAAAAATTAGCATTTGTATACTCAAGGAAAGTTGGATTGTGGATATATTTTAGTAAACAAGATGCTAAAGAATACATGCCTGACTGTAGGATCACTGAGGTTTTGAAACTAACTTCTATTAAAGATCAGCAATGACATATGCAGGCATGCTGTGCTTTTACTTCGAAAGATTAGGCAAAGAACTTGAAAACTGGTGTTATAGTTTAAGATTAGATTATATCTACAAATTCCTTTTCATACACTCTTTATTAAAAAAGTGCTGAACTTTATCAAAAGTAACAAAAATTAATAAATATATTTATATTAACTGTTTTAAAATTTTTGGCAAATAAAAATTAAGTTCACTTATTTGAAAACAAGATGAAGTCTTACTTTCCACTGGTTTCTTATTAGTTTCTTCCAAAGTAAGGTCCTTAAGCTATGATTGACATTTCTTTCCTCATAATGAATCGTCTCAGGACATTGTGTTGCCTGTGGTAAATACAAAAAGTGAAGATTATATTTTTAACTTTGAATGATTTGTTATCAGTAGAACTCTCCCTAATTGAAAGTTTCTTTCTTTTCTTGTTCCATTAGGACAAAATACAAATCAACTCAGCTGTTTGGTTTCCAATATTTTAAAATGTAATGTTACTTATGAAAAGTATTTTGAATGAAGTTGTGTACAAATTGTGTATATACTTCAAGTTCAAGTTAGTTTCTTTGATGTAAAGAATAGTGATTAATGAGGTAAATACTGGCATTGACGTTAGCTGTCATTGTATTTTTCCTGTTATGTTCTCTGTATTTCCCTAACCAACATGCAAATCATTAAACTGTTCTTAATAAGAAATAAAGAAAAGAGAACGAGAGAGAAAGAAGAGCAAGAAAGAAGAAAAAATAAAAAGAAAAAATCTTGACACTGTGTACATATTTTTCTTAAATTATACACACAGAAGCATGTAATGCAAATAAGTGGAATATACATGAAAATCTTGGATTAGTATTACCAATAGGCAAAATCACACAGTTAGCAAGTATCAGATAATTCCCTTTGTTAGTCCTTATGCCATCCATATTACTGAATACATTGTTAATCCATTATTCAATCAATTGCAATTCAAATTATCAAAGGATTCCTTTTCAGTGCTAATTGAAAACGTCTGTGAAATATGTCAATCTAGAGAATAGCACTCTATAAATATTATCAAATAATTTAACCAGAGTATTTTTAGGCATTAAATTATGTCAAGCATTTACAGTGAATTTGAGATTAAAAGTAAAGCATATTTTCTAAGCAGAAAAAATTAATTTTTTATTTTGCAAACTTATTTCTTACTGTAAGAACCAGAATATTTTGAGAATTTTTATTTACATTACTTCTCTTTAATCTTCTTCCATCACATGAATATATTTCTTAACAATTAGAGCATCTAATTATGTTTAATTATTTTAATAATTGGGTTTAAAAATTGATTGATATGATGTATTATTTTGATTAATAAGTAACTTGGTCGACCATAACTTAAAAAAATCTACTTAAAGGATCGGAGAAAATGTCTGCAAATCTTATATCCGATATAGGACTTGAATATAGACTGTATGAAGAATTTCACAACTCAATAATAAAAAGACAAATAATCCAGTTATTATGTGGCAATTTGAATAGACAATTTCCAAAGAAGATATACAAGTGACCGATTTTTATAGTTTTGCTTTTTCAGAATGTTGTGTAAATGAAATCACAGAACATTTTCTACCTCTTACTATAATGCATTTAATATCTATCTATGTTGTACAACACACACATTTATTATCTTAAAACTCTTTAGGTCAGAAGTCTGACAGACGTCTCACTGAGCTAAAATCAATCTGTCACAAGGGTTATGCTTCTTTCTGGATGCTTTAGGGGAGATTTTGCAGCTTCTAGAAACTGCCTCCATTTTTACTTGTGTTTCTTTTTTGCTGTTTTCAAAACCAGCAACATTAGAACTTTCTCAACTTTCTTATGTTATCGCCCTTCTCTCTCTGACTATAGCCAGGAAACTCTCTTTTATGGATTTATGAGGTTAGTTAGATTGGTCCATCTGGACAATTCTGAATAATTTCTTCATCTCAAGGTTTTTCACCTTGTTTATGTGTTCAAGTTTATTTTACCAAGAAAGGGAACATATTCACAGGCTCTAGGAATTAGAACATGAACATTGTTAGGAAGCCATTTTTTTCCTACCTACTTCAGGTTTATTTTATATTATTTTATTTTATATTCAGAGGATACATGTGCAGGTTTGTTATGTAAGTATATCACATGATGATGAAGTTTTAGCTTCTATTGAACCCATCACCAAAAAATGGAAACGGTATAGGTAGTTTTTCAACCTTTGCCCTACCCTCTCTAGGAGTCTCTAGTGTTTGTTGTTCTCATCTTTATGTTCATGTGCATTCAATGTTTAACTCCCACCTATAAGTGAGAGCATGCAGTATTTGGTTTTCTGTTTAATTCACTTGGAATAATGGCCTCCAGTTGCAAGGAGATTACTGCAAAGGATATGATTTTGTTCTTTTTTATGACTGTGTGATATTCTGTGGTGTATATGTACCACATTTCTTCATCCAATCTACCATTGATGTGCACCTAAATTGTTTCCATGTCTTTGCTATTGTGAATACTATTGTGATAAACATAAAAGTACAGGTATCCTTTTGGTAGAGCAATTTATTTTCCTTTGGGTATAGACCCAGTAGTGGTATATGCTGGGTCAAATGGTAAATCTGTTTTTAGTTCTTGGAGAAATCTCCAAACTGCTTTCCATAGGGACTGACCTAGTTTATATTCCCACTAACAGTGTATGAGCATTCCCCTTTCTTCTCAACCTCACTAACATCTGTTATTTATTTATTTTTTTGACTGATTAAGAATAACCATTCTGACTGGTGTGGAATGGTATCTCATTGTGGTTTTGACTTTCATTTCTCTCATGATTAGTGATGTTGAGTATGTTTTCATATGTTTGTTGGCCACATGTATATCTTCCCTTGAGAAGTATCTGTTTATGTCCTTTTTTCACTTTCTAATGTGGTTTTTCTTTATTATTGTTTAATTTAAGTTATAAATTCTGGATATTAGCTCTTTGTCAATATATAGTTTGCAAATATTTTCTCCTATTCTGTATGTTATCTGTTTACTCCATTGATAGTTTATTTTGCTGTGTAGAAGCTCTTTCATTTAATTATGCTTCACTTTTCAATTTGGGTTTTTGCTGCATTTGCTTTTGAGGAACTTGTTCATAAATTCATTGTCTAGGCCAATGTCCAGAAGAGCGTTTCCTAGGTTTTCTTCCAGGAGTTTTATAGTTTGAGGTCTTAGATTTAAGTTTTGAATCCACCTTGTGTTAACTTTTGATAACATCCTTCATGATAAAACCCTTCAATCACCTCAAAATAAAAATAGCCATCTATGACAAACCCACATCTAAAATACTGAGTGAGCAAAAGTTGGAAGCCTCAGAACTGGAACAAGTAAAGGATGTCTACTCCCACCAGTCCTATTTAACTTAATACTGGAAATCGTAGCCAGAGGAAGAAGGGGTCCAGAAAGGAGTTCAGTTTCATTCTTCTGAATATAGTTAGCTAGTTTCCCCAGATTTTTTTGAATAGGGTGTCCTTTCCCCAATGTTTGTTTTTGTCAGCCTTGTTGAAGATTGGTTGATTGTAGGTGAGTGGCTTTACTTCTGAATTCTTATTCTGTTCCATTAGCCCATGTGTCTATTTTTGTACCTGTACCATGCTATTTTGGTTACTATAGCCCTGTAGAAAATTTTGAAGTTAGGTAAATTGATGCCTTAGGCTTTATTCTTTTTCTTAGGATTGCTTTGTCTATTCAGGCTCTATTTTGCTTCCATATGAATTTAATAATTTTTTTCTAATTCTGTGAAAAATGACACTGGTAGTTTGACAGGGTTTACACTGAATCTTTAAATTGCTTTAGGAAGTATGGACATTTTAATAATATTATTTTTTCCTGTCCATGATCATGGGATGTTTTTATGTTTGTTTGGATCATCTTTAGCTTCTTTCAGCAATGTTTTGTAGTTCTCATTATAGATCATTCACCTCCTCGGTGAGGTATATTTCTAGCTATTTTAATTTTTGTATGGCTTTTGTAACTGGAATTGTTCTCTTTATTTGGTTTTCAGACTGAATGTTGTTGATATATAAAAATGCTACTGATTTTTTAACATTGATTTTGTATTCTGAGACTTGACTGAAGTTGTTTGTGAGGTCTTGATGTGTTATGGTAGAATCTTTAGAGTTTTCTAGATATAGAATCGTATCATCTGCAAAGAGAGAACATTTGATGCCCTCTTTTTCTTTGTTTTATTTATTTATTTTTTTAGTGCTTAATTGCTCTGGCTAGGACTTCCAGTACTATGTTAATGGGTGTGGACATCTTTTCTTGTTTCAGTTCTTAGGGGAAAGACTTCCAACTTCTGCTCTTCAGTATTTTAGATGTGAGTTTGTCATAAATGACTCTTTTTATTTTGAGGTATGATCCTTTGATACCTAGATGATTCAGGGTTTTTTATCATGAAGGATGTTGAATTTTTTTGAGTGGCTTTCCTGCATTTATTGAGATGATCACATGGTTTGTGTTTTTAATTCTGTTTATGTGCTGGATTACATTTGTTTATTTGCTTATTTTGAACCAATCTTGCATCCCAGGAATAAAGCCCACCTGATCATGATAAGTGGTTGGATGTAAGTTTTATTTGTAGGCATTCCATTGTATTGATGCATCAAAATTTATTTAGATACTTCCCAGTTGATTGACATTTGACTTGTTTGCAGTTTGGGGGGATTATGAATAAAGCTTTTATTTACATTCTATGGATCTGTGTTTTTGTTTCTATTGGGCAACTACTTAGATATGCCTACAATATACCTATCATATATAATAAGAAGACAATTTAAGTATTGGGAAACTTGGAAGCATACTGTGGTGGATGTAAGTATTTCAAAATTTAAATTTTTGCTAAAGATCTTGAATTTTATCATTTGTAGTTGTTTTTCTTGAAGTAACAGGCTCATTTTCATTACTTTCAAGAAACTATTTGCTAAATATTCAAATCTGAGAAAGATATGTTTGTCTATCAGTTGTTACTGTTAAGTAAAAATGGTGTGCCATGAAAAAAAATATGGCTAATTCAGCTTACAATTAATCACACAACTGTTCTTTCTAAATACAGTCATCCTACTTTTATATGCGGTAGAACTATTTTATGTGTACTAAACATGTGATGCAAGGAAAATTTTAAAGTTTTAATGAATGATGCCACACTCTGTAAAGTATTTTAAAAGGTTTTTTTCTGTGTCAAATGTGAGTGCCAGGGTCCATGATATAGTCCTGTGTGGTCCTGAGAACTTGTGCTCAAAATGGCTGGATTACAGCTTGACTTTATATATTTTTAGGGAGACAGAAGGTACAGGCAAACATAAATCAATGCATGGAGAGTCATTTTGTTTCATTCCAGAAAGGCAGGGTGTCTCCATGCAGAGTCTTGAAGGTGAAAGGTATATTAAAAAATTTTCTGATTGGCAATTTGTAGAAAGAGTTAAGTTCTGTATAATGAATTTTGAAATCAGTAAAGGAATTGCCCAGTTGAGATAAGGGGCTCAAGGTTGAAGACGATGAAGCCTCATAGATGGCAGCCCTTAGAGAGAATAGATGGCAAATGAAGGTTATTCAGATGTTAAAGGTGTCTCAGACTCTCAGCTAATTCTTCTGGATCTGGGAAGGCCTGGAAGGGGTAAGATCTGACTGTGTGAATGGTGGTTCTCTATAGATGCAAATATTTCCTCACAAAAGATGGCTTTGTAAAACTATTTCAAAATATGTTACAGAAATATATCTTGGGGTAAAATATTTTTATTTCCTTTAGGGCCTGGTATCCTTTATGTGATGCTGTACCAGAATCAGGTTGGAATTTGATAGCTTATTGCCACAGAATCTGTTTTGTCAGTCCTATGATTTCTGTTTTAATATTGATGCTGGTCAGTGTGCTAAAACTTCACAGAGGAGAGGGACATAAAGAAATGTGTTCAACCTCCTTTTTCATCATGGGCTGAGACGTCGTTTTTCATGTTTCCCTTGGCCCAGAGGGGGTCCGTTCAGTCAGTTGGGTGGGATTAAAATGTTATTTTTGGTTTATAAAAGTTACATCCTCATGGTTAGGATTAATTAAACATCGTTCTCCTCTTTTTCAAAGATATTATTAAGTGAAAGTGATTTTTTTTTAATGACTATTTGTTTCATGCTCAGGCACCAACTGTTTATCCAGTACTGACTTTACACCACCAATGCTTCACATAGTTAAAAGGACAAATAATGCTTTACTATTATTGAAAACATAGTTTTGAACTCATACGCCCCCTGAAAGGATGTTGAAGACTCCCACATTTCTGAAAACCACATTTTGAGAATAACTGCTGTGGATAAGTCCTTGTCCGTAGACTCTTCAAACACAAAGTTTTTCTTTTATAAAGTAATAAAATACTCTAATTGTCATGTATATAGAAATACCAAAGTACTAAAAATGTCTAATCTGCATCTTATATATATGACATTTCCAATTTTTTAAATTTTAATGATTGAGATGAGGCTAGGGTGGCTTTATTCTAGCCTATAAATGGGATTAAGTTACTATGTGTTGAACGAACAATTGAATGTACAAATGCTATCAGTGTGATAGGATTAGTGTCCCTATTTTATACATGAGGAATTTTTGCTTAAGGGAAGTTAATTAATTTTGTAACATAAAGTTAAGGTCCAAAGCCAAGTCTGTCTGAATTGAATAGCTGGTCTCTTTCTATTATATTGTACTGCTCTCCCATAGCATAAATGGCAACTCTAGAAAAAAAGTGGGAATAATAATAAAGTCAATAATCACATGCACGTATCAGTATATTTCCATCCCTTTCATATATAAAATATGGAATTCCATATAAAATATGGAATTCCATATTTTATATGAAGCTTAGCTTCAGAAAGTTTTTCCATGAATGTTACTTCAAATTTCTCTCATGATATCCAGTTCATTTTGAAACCTGAGGCTTCTAACAACTGTCATTTGATCTAAGCAGTCATAAATTAGTGAAGTCAAAATTGATTAATTCATTTTTGTCACTGTTCTGTTCTTAATTTTTCCTGTTATTCCTAAGCAATTTTTTAAAATTTGTTTAGTTTATGGAAATTGCTAGTGGTGGAATTATGGTTGAGATGTCCCCAAAAGAGCATCTCATCAAATATAACAACTGAGTCTGAAAAAAAAGTATTTACATTGTTTATAGAAATATTAAATTTATGAAATAATTTTTCATAAATTCAGTTCATCTCTGGACAATTATGGGCATGTCTTTCTGATACTAGCAGAATTAGATGTGACATAAATGGTTGGTTGGTCTAATGTTTTGTGATTTTTATGTTGCCCCACACATAGCAAAGTCAGTATTACCAAGATTCATTACTCATACATTTATATAAACAGGCTACTCTGTATCGGGGTGAATGTTTCATTTATGCTACTGTGGGTAGAGGAGGTGGAATGATCAACTGAAACTACTTCCTTCCATATTGAACACCCTAATCCAAATACAACTTTGAGCTCCTAGTCCTACTTCTATTACTGTCATTTTCCTCATCATCTACCGGGTTACCTAATTTCATCCATACCCTGAATATAGACATTGGTATAGTGGAAAGAACACTGAACCAAGAATAATATTACTTGAGATCTGGCAAATATTGTAACCTAGAGTACTTTTTTTCTGGGTCTTAGTTTTTGTTTGTTTGTTTGTTTTCACTGTAAACTGAAAGGATTGGGTAAAAAACTGAAGTTCTTTCAAGTTCTGTCTTGGTGAGAATAAGGAAAAAAGGACACTTGTGTTATAATATTCACCTATAGAATTTATCAAACTAGGAGCTAAAAATAACATTCCACATTTGCACTCTTTTGGTAAACCTGGTCAGATTTGTCTGATTTGGTCCAGCTTATGATAAAGTCATAGACATCCTTATCCTTGGAAGGTACTATAGCATTCAATATGTGTTGAATTCAGCTAACTATGTCTAAGACACCACCAACACAAAGTGTCTGTTTAATGGATTAAAAAACCAGTTAAACATTAATTTAAAACATACAACTATAGCCCAAAACTATTTGAATAAATTTTTCCTTTTTAATTTTCTACTAGCCTGGTGAAGATATCTCAAATGGAAACCTCAATAATAAGAGAGAGCACAAAACACTTATTAAAAGGCATTTTTTAAATGCATGAAAGCAAAAATGAACTATAGTATAGAAAAATATTATGCTATTAAAATGACTGCAGCCTAAAATTTTAAAACAGATTAAATTATATTAATATTTAAAGTTTATGCTAACCAAATTGAGTCACTGTTTAGAATATTGTCTTTTTCCAATGTGTAGTCTTGATTGCTAAGAAAATTGATAGAACACATTGTTACTGCACTGATCTGAAAACACTCAACTGCCCCAGGCGTGTTGGACTTTATTGAACAGCCCAATGAGTGCTGACAGATGTCCAAAATACTATCTGATAATGGACCAGGAAAGCCTATTAGTACATGTACCATTATTACATGATTATGAAAATCTAAGTTTTAATGGCTTTTCACTTAGCAAGGACACATTTTTAGAATAATCAGTGCTTTGAAAATTATTTGTATTTAGAATGCTCTGTTCTAAGTAGAAAGCAAGAGTATTCAAAGTAAATCAAAAGTTAAATGACCACCATTTTTGAAAAGAGCAATCGGGGAGCAATTAGGAAGGCCTTGAGATTGAACAACTTTTCTTATTCTCTATTATTTAGCCAGACAGAAAAAAAGTTACAACATGGCTTTGGAAGAAGCAAACACTGTAGCATTAAGTACAAAGGGACTTTAGGGAAAAAGAAAAGTGAGAAAAAAATGTTCCCTTGAAATAGTTTCTATACAAGGTAAATACTAAATTAATCACTCCCCATGCTCATTTAAAATGAAGACATTTCCAATTACCTTTGTGGATTTACATTCTGTTTTATTGTATTCTCAGGAAAATACATCAAAGTATTGCTGCAGATTAAGGGTACCCACACTTTACCTGTATGATGACCACGTATGTACCTAACCCTCATTTGTACCCAACATTTAAAAAATATAATAATTTTAAAAAGTACTGAAGCACTGTAAGAATGACCAAAAAATTAAAAACGTATATGACAATGTAAAAAAAAAAAGTATTACCATAGATTACTGTAAACAATTTGAGAAAATAAATCTGAGTATGTGGAAGAGATTATTTTACACAGCTGTAAAATTTTCAGTAAAACAACTAAAAGCATTACAAAGTCAACTGAATAATCAGGCTTATCTATAATCAATGCATATAGATACACAGAAGCATGGACCAGAAGTAAGAGCATAATACCTGCAAATCTTTGTTTTTAACTATTAGTGGAAATATTGCTTGTCAAAGTCATTAACATTGTCAGTGTGCTTTACATTGCTTTGGTGGATTCTTTCATTGACTATTGGCATATATGTACCAAACATAATGTAAATATTGTCACATTCTTTTATTTGTGAACTACAGCATTGGGATATATGTTATAAAATATTAAAAAGGCATACTCTCTTCCTTTCAAAATTTAAATTCCAATAAAGGGAGTTATAACTAAAGGAAGCAGATATGGATTTAGTTCTCTAAAAATAAAATAAATACAGACTGCTATAATAATATTCAATGTGGAAAACTGACTTATTATGTGGCATCAATGAAGATCTGCTTTCTGTTATAGGAAACTGACCTGTATGGAATATTCAATGTTCTATGACTTTTTGTTGACTTTGGCCAATGAAGGTATGCTAGCAGATTTGAGGAAGGAAGAAAATATGTAAAATGTATTTATTCTTTCAGTTTTTTCCCTGCATGGCTGTTTTTGAATTTTTTCCCCCTTGATCATCAGTCACTATACTTCTTCATTCCAATTTCTTTACAGGATTCTTTCTCTCCTTCTTACCTTGTGGCCTAAGGGTGTTATTAGCCCTATGTCTTGTAGTTCCTCTAAAATGTGCTCACATCTTTATAAATAGCATCATAGTTTAGTCTTTCTTTAATCATCTTAATTTGGACATTCCATTTGTTTCCTGCTGAGTCCCTGACAAATAGAGGCTTTGTTAAGTGCAATTAAGGTGGGACTAGGAGGATGGGTAAGGACTTGAAAGAGAAAGTTGAGCATGGATGCATAAGAAGCAAATTGAGAAAGGAGAATATTACCAGAGTGGATCCATAATATGCAAAGGCTTTAAGGCAAAAGTGAGACTGGCACATTTTAGGGATCAATTAAAAGTCAGTATCGTTGGAATCTATGGATCTTGGGGAAGAGTGAAGTGAGATTACCTATAGAGAGTAGATGAGAGTTAGGAGTCGTATGGGACAAGGGTTGTTACCATATTACATGTGCCTCAGAATAGGAGGTAACTTTATGAATGATGAACTGACTCGTCTCATGATATCACTAAAAAGCAAGAACAACAAAGTTCTCATTTCCCAGCTGCAATGGTCTGAATGTTTGTGTTCCCCCAAAATTGATATGTTGAAACCTTACCCCTCAAAGTGATGCTATTAGGAGATTGAGCCTTTAGGAGGAGATTAGTATTAAGAAGGTGGTGCCTTTGAAATTAGTGATCTCATAAAGGTGACCCCAGAGAGATCTCTTGCCCTTTTCACCAGGTAAGGACACAGTGAGAAGGTGCTATCTATGAACAAGAAAGTGGGTCCTCACCAGACAGTGAGTCTTTGATGCTTTGATCTTGGACTTCCCAGCCTCTATAACTGTGATAAATCAAATTCTGTTGTTTATAAGCCACCACTCAGTCTATAGTAGTTAGTTATAACAGCCTGAACAGACTAAGACAGAAATTTTGGTACTGAGAAGTAAAGATACTGCTGAAACAAATATCTAAAAATTTGGAATTGTCTTCGGAATTGGATAATGGGTATAGGCTGAAAGAGTTTTGGGGTTCATGCTAAGAAAAAAAGAACTAAATTACAATAAACAGACTATTAAGGATGATTCTGGTGAGGCCTCAGAAAGAGGAGAGCTGTAGAGAAAACCAATATTTTCAGAGAATGTTTATATAATCCTGAATAGCATGGTGATGAAAATATGGAATGGTAAAGGCCATTCTGATGAAATCTCATATGTAAACAAGGAGCAAGTTATTGGACAATGGAGGAAATGCCATCCTTGTTTTTTTATTTTCTTCTTTGGTGTGTGTGTGTGTAGGAGTCTCACTTGGTCACCCAGGCTGGAGTGCAGTGGCACACTCATAGCCATTGAAGTCTCAACCTGCTGGGCAGATGATTCTTCTGCCTCAACCCCCCAAGTAGCTGGAATCATAGGCCACCATGCCCGGCTAACTTTTTGATGTATTGTAGAGACAAGGTCTTGCCATGTTGGACAGACTGGTCTCCAATCTCTGAACTCAGGCAATCCTCTTGTCTCCGCCTTCCAAAGTGCTGGGATTACAGATGGGAACCACCACGCGCCCAGCTGACCATTCTTGTTTTAAAGTGGCAGTGTACTTGACTGTATTGTGTTTGTGTTCTAGTGTTTTGTGGAAGGTAGAAATTGTCAACAATGAATTTAGATATCTGGCTGAGGACATATCTAAGTGAAGTGTTGAAGGTGTGACTTGGCTTCTCTTGAGTATTTTTAGCAAAATATAAGGAGAAAGAAAAATGACTTGAAGGTGTCATTGTTAACCTAAAAGGGAAGCAAAACTTAAAGATTTGAAAAATGCCTAGCCTATTCATAGTGAATGTAATAGGTGACCCTCTTTGAGAAGGAATACAAAGGATGTGGCCAAACTACCATTTGAAAACAATATTAGTAAGCCATCTAAAAAGAAGCCAGGACCCCCTGTCAAAGATAATGGAAGAATAACTCAGTAGGCAATTCAGAAATCATCATGGCTACCCTTCTATCAAAGGCCCAGAGTGTAAAGTACCCAGCATGCACTGGACCACCCCAGAGAACCCTTCCTAGTGTAATACCCAATGGAGCCATTGCAATTCCCAGAGACCCAAGGTTGGTAGAACCACTGGCATATGATTTCTGTCTAGGAGAGCCAGAGACATGAGATTCAGGCACAGAGCTGCCATTGAGTCAGGGTCACCCAAATCCATGGGGACAGAGGCACCCAGAGCCTTGAGGGCTCAACCTCTGCCTGACAAAGCTGAGGAGATACCACTTCAGTGTGTCCAGAAGGTGGGACCACTACCTCGGAGTGTCTTGGAGGTGAGATCACAGCCCCAGTGGGCTGGAGGGCAGAGTATCAATCCAAATAAAATTATTTGCAAGCTTTAAGCTTTAATGTTGTTTGCCCTGTTGGGTTTTGATTTTGGTTGGGACATGTTACTCTTTTCCTCTTTTGTTTTATTTTACTTTATTTTATTGTAGAAATGTGAGGTACATACGTGTTGGATTAGGTACATAAGTAATCTCTGTGCAGGTGAAGCTTAGACCTCCAACCAGTCTTCACTTCCCCTGGTTTAGGACCAGGTATCCTTTATGCTGCCACATGCCCTTCCCTTCTCTCCATGCAATGTCCTGGTTCTGATGATCCCTCCCTTATGTTATTGTGGTTAATGTTCAGGTCTCACTTATGCATGAGAACATGTGGTATCCTATTCTTTGATAGATCACCAAGTATTATTGTCTCCAACTCCATCCAATTTGCTGCAAAGTCCATGATTTTGTCCTTCTTTATGGTTGTGTAATATTCCATTGTGTATATATACCACATTTTCTTTATCCAGTCCACTTATTATGGGCAATAGGGTTGGTTCCATGTTTTTGCTATTGTGAATAGTGTGGCAATAAACGTGTGTGCAGCTGTCTTTTTTTCTAGAACGATTTATGTTCTTCTGGGTATATTCCCAGAAGAGGGATTGCGGATTGTATGGAAGGTTAATTTCTAGTTCCTTTAAAAATCACCAAACTATTTTCCATAGAGGTTGAACTCGTTTGCACTCCTACCAACAGTGTAAAAGTGTTCCTGTTTCTCCACACCCGCACCCGAATCTATTATTTCTTAATATATTGATACTGGCCATCCTTACTAGAGTTAAGTGGTAACTCAATATGGTTTTGATTTGCATTTCTCTGATGACTAAGGAGGCTGAACATTTTTTCATGTATCTGTTGGCTGCTTGTATGTCTTCTTTTGAGAATTGTCTCAAAATCCATGTCCTCAGCCCATTTTTTTTTTTTTTTTTTTTTTTTTTTGAGTTGGAGTCTCACTCTGTCACCCAGACTGGAGTGCAGTGGCCGCTCCCGGCCACCGCAGCCTCGACCTGGTGGGCTCCGGCGATCCTTCCACCTCAGCCTTCCGAGTAGCCGGAATTACAGGCATGCACTACCACGCCCAGCTGATTTTTTGATTTATTGTAGAGATGAGGTCTCGCTGCCCAGGCGGGTCTCGAACCCATGGGCTCAGGCAATCCACTCACCTCAGCCTCCCAAAGGCGCAGGATTACAGGCTGAGCCACCGAGCCCGGCTCTCAGCCCATTTTTTAATAGGGCTTTTCTTTTTTTCCTTTTGGCTCATTTGAGTTCCTTGTAGATTCTGGATGTTAGGCCTTTGTCAGATACACAATTAGCAAATATTTTTGACTCATTCTGTGGATTGTCTCTCCACACTCTTGATGGTTTCTTTTGCTGTGTAAAAGCTTTTCCATTTGATAAGGTTCTACTTGTCTATTCTCTTTTATGGCATATGATTTTGGGGACTTGATCAAGAATTGTTTGCCCACTCAAATGTACATAAGGGTGTTTCCTGCAGTAGCTTTTAGGATTCTTAAAGTTTGAGGGTTTATGCTTAGGTCTTTGTTCCATCTAGAATTGATTTTTGTATATGGTGATAGGTAGGGGTCCAGTTTCATTCTTATGAATGTGGTCAGTCAGTTTTTCCAGTCCCATTTGCTGAAAAGATCTCGTTTTCCCAGCATCATTTACTAAATAAGGTCTCCTCTCCCCAGTGGTTATTATTGGTGGCTTTGTCAAAGGTGACTTGGTAGAGAGACTGGGTTTTTGCTTCCAGAATCTCTGTCCTATTCCATTGGTCTACTGTCTGTTCTTGTACTCTACCAGGTTATTTTGATTCCTGTAGCCTTATAATAAAGTTTGAAGCCTGGAAATGTGATACCTCCTACTTTTTTCCTTTTGCTGAGGATTGTTTGGACTAATGCTCTTTTTTGTTTCCATATGAATTTCTGACTGTCTTTTCTAGATCTAAGAGCAATGTTGGTAATTTGATGGGTATTGCATTGAATCTGTAGAGTACCTTGGGTAGGATGGACATCTTAACAATACTGATCCTTCCAATCCATGAGCAAGAGATGTTTTCCATTTGCTTGTGTCATCTCTGATTTTTTCAAATAGTGTTTTGTAGTCATCATTGTAAAGTTCTTTCACTTTTCTGGTTAGGTGGATGCCAAGGTATTTCATTTGGGGGGGGTGTTTTGTGAATGGGATTGTGCTTTTTATTTGGTTCTCTGCCTGTTTGTTGCTTGTGTATAGAAATACAGCTGTCTTCTGCACATTGGTTTTGTATCCTAAAGCTTTATCAAATTATTTATCAGTGCAAGGAGGTTTTTGACATAGTCGCTTAGGTTTTTAAGGTATAGGAACATATCATCTGCAAAGAGAGATAGCTTATCTTCCTCTTTTCCTATTTAGATGCCCCTGATTTCCTTCTCTTGTCTGATTCCTCTAGCAATGACTTCCAACACTATGTTGAACAGGAGGGGTGAGAGTGGGCAGACTTGTCTTGTTCCCATTTTCAGGGAGAATGCTTTCAACTTCTGTACACTGAGTCATATGTGAGCTGTGGGGTTATCATAGGTGGCTCTTACTGTCTTGAGGAATGTTCCTTCTATGCCTAGGTGTTCAGGGCTTTGACCAAGAAGGGATACTGGGTTTCGTTAAAAACTTTTTCTGTGTCTAATGATATAATCATGTGGTTCTTGGTTTTGCATGTGTTAATGTATTGAATAAAGTTTATGGTATTGCAGATGTTGAACCAGTCCTACATCCCAGGAATGAAGCTTACTTGGGCATGGTGGATGATTCTAGAGATGTGTTGGTGGATCAGATTTGCTAGAATCTTATAGAGAATTTTTGCATCTATGTTCATTAAGGAGACTGGCCTGTAAATGTCTTTCTTTGTTGGGCCTTTGCCAGGCTTAGGTATCAGTGTGATGTTAGCTCATAAAATGATTTGGAGAGAGTTCCATCTTTCTTGATTGCCTGGAATACTTTTGATATGATTGGTATCAGTTTCTCCTTGCATGTTTTGTAGAAATCACCTAGACACCCATCTGATCCAGGTTCTCTGGATTTTTTTTTTTTGGTAGGTAGATGTCTTATGACAAAGTTGATTTCCTGGATTGTTATTGGTCTGTTTAGAGTTTCAATTTCTTCTTGTTTCAACTGTAGAGGGTTGTGTGGTATCAGAAAGTTCCCCATTTTCTTTGGGTTTTAAAGTTTATTTCCATGCCGGTATGCATAGTAATCTCTGATAATCTTTTAAATTTCTTCAGGGTCAGTTGTGAATTCAATTTTTTTTTTGTTTCTAATTGTATTTATTTGGTTTTTCTCTCTCTTTTTAATAGTCTATCTGATTAGGGCTTTGTCAATCTTATTTATCCTTTCAAAGAACCAGCTCTTTCTCTTGTTGATTTTTTTTTCTATGATATTTCTGTCTTCTATGCCCTGCAGTTGAGATTTTATTTTAGTTATCTGGATTCTTCTGCTGAAGTTAGGATTTTGGTGGTCTTGCTTTTCTAGCTCCCGTAGGTATGTTGTTAGACTGTTTACTTGTGATATTTCAGTTTTCTTAGTGTGTATGTGCAGAGCTATGAATTTTCCTCTTAATACTGTTTTAAGGGCATCCCAGAGATTCTGATAAGATGTGTCTATGTTTTCATTTGTTTCCAGGAGTCTTTTTTTTTTTGAGTTGGAGTCTCACTCCATCGCCTATACTGGAGTAGAGTGGCATGCTCCCAGCCACCGCAGCTTCGACCTGCTTGTCTCTGGCGATCCTTCTGCCTCAGCCTTCCGAGTAGCCGGAACTACAGGCATGTGCAACCATGCCCAGCTAATTTTTGATTTATTGTAGAGAGGAAGTCTTGCCAAGTTGCCCAGGTTGGTCTCAAACCCGCAGGCTCAGACAATCCACTTGCCTTGGCCTCCCAAAGTGCTGGGATTACATGCTGAGCCACTGAGCTTGGCCTCCAGGAATCTTTTAATTTCTGACGTGAATACTGCATTGTCCCAGAAGTCATTCAGCAGTATGTTGTTTAGTGTCCATGTCTCTGTGTGTTTTGAGGGGATCTTAGTGGTGATATTTATTTTTATTTCACTGTGATCTGAGAAGATGCATGATATTATTTTGATCTTTCAGAATTTGTTTATGTTTGATTTACATTTCCTCTTTTATACTTTTTTTAAATATGGGAAGTCTATCTTATGTCTGTCTCATTATTGTATTTTGGAAGCACATAACAAGAAAAAGCTGAAGAACAATGTGTTTCAGAATTAATTGTACCTCAAGTCTCACTCTTATCTGATTTAGGTGATATTTAGATGAGACTTTGAACTTTAGACTTTTGAGTTAATCTTAGAAGGAGTTAAGACTTTGGAAGCTATTGAACTGGAATGAATATATCTTGCATGTCAGAAGAACATGGATTTGGAAAAAACAGGGGTAGAATTATATGGTCTAAATGTGTGTGTCCTCCCAAAATTCATATGATGAAATCCTAACCACCAAGTTGGTGGTATTAGGAAACAGGGCCTTTGGGAAATGATTAGGGCATGTAGGTAGAGCTTTCAGTGAATGAGATTACCATCCTTATAGAAGAGACCCAGAGAAACCCTTCTCCCTTTCTGCTATGTGAGGACACAGCAAAAAGTACCACTTGTGAATCAGAAAGTAGACCCTCAACAGACACAGAATCTGCAGGCACCTTGGATTCCCAATCTCCAGAACTGTGAGAAATAAACTTTTGTTGTTTATAAATAACCCAGTATATTGTAGTTTGTTACAGTAGCCTGAAAAGACTAAGGCAGCAACTCTGAGGTATAAAAAGTCTGAGGAAAAATCAATTTATTTTGGGAGAGCTACAATAAATAAAAGTTGAGTCTGGGAAAAAGTTGAGTTTCACTTTAAGTCAGGAAGTAGAGAATGTTGATTGTCAATTATTGTGTAAGAGTTCTAGAAGGTTAGGAATGTGGATTCAGAGCAGTGTCAAAACACGCAGAGAAGAAACAGCTCTCTTGGACCTCATAATTTGGACAATGATCAAAAACAATGAATAGGTGAGAAATGGTAAAAATAGACCTAAACTAGACCAGATATCAAGTGGCTAGAGAATTGGCAAGAATGGTTCAAACTGGGTTTATGTGGCTCCTACTTTTTATTACTATAAAACCAGCAAACAGGCTATAAAATGAATATCTGTGAGCTACAAAATACCTGGTATAAATGATTGGTCATTACTCCCAATGCCTTCTGCTCTCTCACAGATAATTAGATTTGGTGGTCTAATTAGGTTGTGTGAAGTGACCACAGTGATCAAAGGCAGGTTTTGAAGCATTATAAAACCAGAAAAGTACTATATTACTTTAGGTAGAGCTAGGAATTGCCTGCCAAAATGGGGCAACAATTGTCCAATGACCATTTAAAATACATCAGGTGTATAGCCGTTTTGTTTGTTATTCTCATCCAATCAACACAGTGCTTGGTGAACTAAACATTTATTTCGTGGTGGTGACAAGGTGGCAAGCCAGACAACTTAAACTTAATCAGAAAGTTAGAATCCTATTCAATAAATGATCAATTAACTTTTTCTTAAGGCCCACACAAATGAATAACCTTTCCATAGTATTAGTTAGATTATAATCGTGGTACTATCCTCTGTGCCTCTAAACAAAGAAATACAAAATTATTTCTCAGCTTCCTTACTTGGATATCAATTTTGAGGTTTTATGAGATAAAATTTGAGTGTCTGTTATATGATAATAATTTTATATGCAATAATGTATACTCATTTTTAATGCGATTATTGCCATTAGTGTTAAGTTTCAAGTTTTATGTTTTCTTATGGTTTTATTTATTTATTTTAATTATATAGATGTGGGGTACAATTCAGGGTTAGGTATACGAAAGTTGATTACGCAGGTATCCTTGTTGATGAGGTACCCCTCCCTGCACTAGCAGTTTCCCTCAATTGCCAATCTGACCCTCCCCAGCAGTTTCCTATTACTGTTAATCCCTTTATTATAATATTATAATTGTTCAAGGTCTGCTTATGAGTGAGACTATATGGTACTCTGTTCTTTGTTTCTGTGATAGATCACTGAGTGTGATCGACTCTAAATTCATCCAAGTTGCTGTGAAGTCTGTATGTTTGTCCTTCTTTATGGCTGCATAATATTCCATTGTGTATATGTACCACATTTTTTTAATCAAGTCTAGCTTCAGTGGGCATCATGGTTGGCTCCATGTTTTTGCTGCAACAAATATACATGTGCAGGTATCTTTTTTGTAGAATGATTTGAGATCCTCTGGGTATATTCCCAATAGGGGAATTGCTGGGTCATATGGGAGGTCAAATTATAGTTCTTTTAGAAATAGCCACACTGTCTTCCAAAGAGGCTGCACTAGTTTGCATTCCCACCAGCAGTGTAGAAGCATTTCTTTTTCTCTGCATCCTTGCCAGCATCTGTTGTTGTTTGTTTTATTAATGATGTCCATTCTTACTGGGGTTAGGTGGTACCTCAGTGTGGTTTTGATTTGCATTTCTCTGATGATGAGTGAGGCTGAGCACTTTTTCATGTGACTGTTGGCTGCTCATATATCTTCTTTGAGAACTGTCTATTCATGTCTTTTGCCCACTTTTTAATGGGACTGTTTGTGCTTTTATTCCTTTAAGCACATTTGAGTTCCTTGTAGATACTAGATGTTAGGCCTTTGTCAGTTATACAGTTGGCAAATACTTTTTCCCATTCCGTGAGCTATCTCCCTGCTCTCTTTATGTTTGTTTTGTTGCAGAAGCTCATTAGTTTGATGAGGTCCCACTTGTCTCTTATTTTTTAAGGTAAGGGCATTTAGGGTTCTGAATAGGAATTGATTGCCAGTTCCAATTTCCACAAGACTGTCTCCTGCGTTTTTTAAGATTCTTATATTTGAAGTTTTATGTTGAGGTCTTTATTCCATTTAGGGTTAATTTTCGTGTAGGGTGATAGGTAGGGGTCCTGTTTCAATCTTCTGCATGTGGTCAGCCAGTTTTCCCAGCACCATTTACTGAATAGCTTCTCCTCTCCCTAGTGGTTGTTGTTGGAAGCTTTGTCAAAGACGAGTTGGTTGAGAAATTGAGGCTTTGCTTCCAGAATCTTTATCCTGTTCCATTGGTCTATATGCCTGTTCTTGTACCAATACCAAGCTGTTTTGATTATTGTAGCCTTATAGTAAAGTTGGAAGTCTGGAAGTATTATACCTCCTGCTTTGTTTCTTTTGCTAAGAATTGTTTTGGCTATTCGTGGTCGTTTATGTTTCCATATGAATTTCTGTATTGTCATCTCCAGGTCTGAGAAGAATGATGTTGGTAACATAATGGGTATTGTGTTGAATCTGTAGATTGCCTTTGGTAGGATGGACATCTTAACAATGTTGATTCTTCCTATCCATGAGCATGGAATATTTTTCCATTTGTTTGTGTCTTCTTGGATTTCTTTGAGCAGTGTTTTGTAGTTCTCATTGTAAAGGTCTTTCACTTCTCTGGTTAGGAAGATGCTGAGGTATTTCATTTATTTTGTGGCTATTGTGAACAGGATTGTGCTTTTAATTTGGGTCTCTGCCTGCTTGTTGTTGATGTATAGGAATGCAACTGTGTTTTGCACATTTATTTTATACCCTGAGACTTTACCAAAGTCCTTTATCAGTGCAAGCAGGTTTTTGACAGATTCTCTTGGATATTCAAGGTATAGGACCATATCATCAGCAAAGAAGGATAACTTGATTTCCTCTTTTCCTATTTGGATACCCCTGATTTCCTTCTCTTGTCTAATTGCCCTAGCTAGGGCTTCCAACACAATGTTGAACAAGAGGGGCGAGAATGGGCAGCCTTGTCTTGCTGTAGTTTTCAGGGGAAATGTTTCCAGTTTCTGTCCATTTAGCAATATGTTAGCTGTTTATCATAGATGACACTTACTGTTTTGAGATATGTTCCTTCTATGCATAGGTATTTGGGGGTTTTTATCAAGAAGAGATGCTGGATTTTATCAAAAGCTTTTTTTGCATCTAATGGGATAATCATGTGGTTCTTGTTTTTACATTCTGTTGATGTATTGAATTACATATATGGTCTTCCGAATGTTGAACCAGCCCTACATCCTGGGGATGAAGCCTACTTGGTTATGGTGGATGATTTTTGAGATGTATTTTTGGATTCAATTTGCTAGAATCTTGTTGAAGGTCTTTGCATCTATGTTCATAAGGAATATTGGCCTGTAGTTCGCTTTTTTTGTTAGATCTTTACCCAGTTTGGGTATCAGTGTGATGTTAGCTTTGTAAAATGATTTTGGAAAATTCCATCTTTCTCAATTGCCTGAAATACTTTCAATGGGATTGGTATCAGCTCCCGATTGTACATTTTGTAGAACTCTGCCGGAAAGTAATCCAATTCAGGGCTTTTTTTTTTTGTAAATAGTTTTCATATGACAGAATCAATTTCCTGGGTTGTTGTCTATTTAGTGTCTCAGTGTCTTCTTGTTTCAACCTGGGGATGTTGTGTGATGTCAGAAATTCCTCCATTTCTTTTAGGTTATCAAGTTTTTTTCCATGTAGGTGTACATAGTAATTTCTGATAATCTTTTGTGTTTCTTCGGTCAGTTGGGGTTTGATCATTTGTATTTCTGATTGTGTTTATTTGGACATTTTTTCTCTTTTTCATAGTCGTTCTGGCCAGGGGTCCATTGATCTTGTTAATTGTTTCAAAGACCCAGCTTTTTGTTTTGTTAATGCTTTCTGTGATATTTTTGTCTTCTATGTCCCATATTTTGGCTTTTATTTTGGTGATTTGGATTCTTCTGCTAAATTTGGGGTATTGGTGATATTCTCTTTCCAGCTCCCTTAGGTGATTTGTTACGCTCTTCACTTGTGATCTTTCCATTTTCCTGATGTGTGCTCATAGAGATATAAATTCCCCTCTTAGAACTGTTTGCATGGCATGCCAGAGGTTTTGGTAAGATGTTTCTTCATTTTTATTTGTTTCCAAGAATCTTTTAATTTCTGCTTTGATTTCAGTGTTGACTCAGTAGGTCTTCAGCATCACCCTGTTTAGTGTCCATGTCTTTGTGGGTTTTGAGGAAATGTTGCTGGTGTTGATATTTATTTTTATTCCACTGTGATCTGAGAGTTTGCATGGCAAGATTTCAACCTTATGGAATTTGTTTATGCCTGATTTATGGCCAAGGATGTGATCAAGATTGGAATACATTCCGTGTTGTGATGAGTATAATGTATATTCTGTTGTTGTTGGGTGGAATAATCTTTGATATTTATTAAGTCCTTTGTTCAAGTGTCAAGTTTAGGCTCTAGATCTCCTTGTTGATTTTTTGCCTCAATGATCTATCTAGGACCATTAGTCAGGTATTCAAGTTCCCTGCTATAATAGTGTTAGAGATAATATCTGTTTTAGCTTACTTAGTAGTTGCTTTATAAATGCTGGTTTTCCTGTGTTGGGTGCATATATGTTTAGGGTGAATATTTCTTGTTGATGGATTGAACATTTTATCATTATGTAATGTCCTTTTGCATCTTTTTAAATTTTGGTGGCTTTGAGGTTGGTTTGTCTGACATTAGGATCACAACTCCTGCCTTCTTTTGTAATCCATTTGCCTGGAAACTCATTTTCTATCCTTTAACTTTGAGTCTGTGTGCATACCTTGAAGTGAGATGAGTCTCCTGGATGCAACAAATAATTGGGTCATCATTTCTAATCCAGTTTGCAATTCTGTGTCTTTTCAGAGGTGCATCTAATCCATTCACATTCAGGCTGATTATTGAATTGCGATTGTTTAACCCTGTCATGAGGTACTTTGTTTTTTTTGTTTGCTTGTTTGCTTTTGGCTTTGGGGTTGATGTGTGTGTGTGTTTTCAAGTTTCTTGTTGCACTGTATTCTCTGCTGATTCTGTGCTCTGCTGTTCTCTTGGGAAGTGTGTAATCATTCTTTTTTTCCTTTCTTCTGTACTTAATGTCTTTTTAAGTGTCTCTTGTAGTGCTGGTCTGAAAGCTGCATAATCTCTTAGGGATTGGATGTCTGGGAAGGATTTTAATTCTCCATCACTGATGAAGCTGAGCTTGACTGGATAAGAAATTCTTGGTTGAAACTGTTCATCTTTGAGGACTTTGAATATAGGGCCCCAGTTCTTTCTTGCTTGTAGTGTTTCTGCCAATAGTTCTGCTGCTATTCTGATTGGTTTTCCCTGGTAGGTAGTCTGACCTTTCTCTCTTGCTGCCCTTAGGATTTTTTCTTTTATGCCTACTTTATGTAGGTGACTTACTATGTGTCTAAGGGATGGTCTTCTTACTTGATGTCTTGTGGGGGATCTCTGTATCTCTTGTGCTTGGCAGGTCACATCTCTGGTGAGATGGGGAAAGTTTTCTTGAATTACTTCCTGAAATACTTGCTCCAAGTTGTTCTCCATTTTCCTTTCTTCTGGGATACCAATCAGGTGTAGATTCGGCCTCTTGATATAATGGCACATCTCTTGTAGGCTTTGCTGTTTCTGAGTCTTCTTTCTATATTTTTATGGATCAGGTAATTCCATGTTCTGGTCTTCAAGTTCTGAGATTCTTTCTTCAGCTAGATTAATTCTACTTTCCATGTTTGTCATCTTGTTAGTTATTTCCTGGATGAAAGTTTTTATTGGCAGAATCTGTTACATGTTCTTTCAGTGCATCTTGTCTTTCTTGAGTCTTATTCACTCTTTCCATCCATTCCCTAATCCCTGTTTTATTCTGGGGTCAGTCATTGGTATCTTCCATTGTTTGGGTTCAAAGTTCTGATTCTTCAGGAGTTTTGTCTTTGGTGTACTTGAAATTGCCTGTGGTCTTCCTTTGGTTTTTTCTCATTTGCAACAGATCTCTTCTTTTTCTCCTTAGTTCTGTTATTCAGTGTCAGTGGGAGAGACTTTACCTTCTGATGTTTGCTCAGCTCTCTATTCTTTCATGGTCCACACTGGATTTGTTTATTTTGAAATAGGATGGTGGATGAGAAGTTTGCTGTCTCTTGTAGTTGTTGAAATTCAAATAAAGTAGAGGGTGGGGGGGCACTAGGATTCAGAAACTTCTTGCAAATTACATTGTTCACTTATTGTGGTATGTGTTCCTTGAGACCCACTCCCCCCACCACTCTGTATGGTGATGCAAAGTAGAAACCAATGCAAAAAATTTGAACACACACACAGACATACACACACACTCCAAAACAAGCTGGAATAAAACAAAGTGAAACAAAACAAACAACAACAAAAAAAACCCCAAGAAAGCTACACACACACACACACACACACACACACACACACACACACACGTACAAGTGCGCCTAGCACAAAGTGAATGGAGAAGAAAAACAGAAAGACCAAAAAAGAAAAAAAAGGAATTCAGGTCAAACCCTCACATATATATTGACAACACTTTAAAGTATAAAAAATGAAAATAATAATAAAAAAAACAGAAGAACAAAAGAGCAAAAACAAACCAACGGCAACAACATTGAAAGATGGAGTCATTCACATACACACATAAACAAAAAATGACAAATAAGAGAAGAAAGAAACAGAAAAATAAAAAGAAAAAAACTTGGGGGAATGCAGATCAAACCTTCACATACACATTCATGCACAGAGGAAAAATGCTTAAAAAATAGATGAACTAACAAACAGGCAAAAATTTTTAATAAATTAAAAATTTTTTAAAAATGCTCTCTTATGGTAGGCTGTGTAATTATTCCTCTAATCAGGTCTCCCCTGCAGACCCACCTCTTTCACTCTCTCCTCAGTGTCTGGAGCAGGGAAGGAGGATGGGCAGTGGAGCGGTGTGGGGCTGTAGTCCTCCCCTCCCATTCTCATATGGTCAGGGAGATCTCTTCCAATGGGAAGGTGTGGGGTTGTCTCTTCCCCAGGTATGTACTCGCGGGCTGCCCCAGCCAGGCCTATCATGGAATGGAATTCTCCTACTGTGACTGACGTCCAGGCTCTGCCTGGGTTTGTCCCTCTCAGTCGTGGTCCACCTGTGTGGGTCTGACATTCAGATGATTGGTGGGAAGGCGGAGGTTTGGGTCAGTTCCAGACTCACCACTGATCTCTTTGGAGTCCTTCCTCGACCTTTTCTGGCCACACCCTTTTTCCTGCAGCTGGATTGGGATAAGGGGTGGGCACCTGAAACTCAGCACTCAGCAGGTCCCTCTGAAGTTTGTGCTTTCAGGATATTCCCTCTGGACCACAATCAATCCCTGAGTAGTTGATCCACCAGTCACAGAGATTGGATCTGTTGCTCTGTGGTGAGCAAGTTGTAGCACTTTCATGCCCCACCTTCAAGATAGTGGTGGGGTGCCTCTTGTCCTCTTCCATGGGACTTTGCCTCTGGACTCCCTCTGTAGCCCCTGCTGCCAGTGCTCTGCCAGGTACTCAAGTGGTGAGACAAAGCTTGGAGCTGGCAGTTTCTCCTGCCAATGGTGAGGGACAATCTGGGGCCTCCTGCCAATGGTGAGGGACAATAGTCTCTCCCCTCCACTTTTCACAGGAAAACTTTTGCCCTTTAAAAAAATGATGCTCAGTTTCTGCAACCTGGGAAGAGCCAGGGACCAAGCAGAGAAGCTGCAGCACCAGCTGTTGCACCAGGGACCTGGCCACTTGCTCATGAGCTCCCACTTAGTCAGTCTCTCCCAGCATTTTCTCTCCAGGAAGGGTACTGTTCATTTTTTTTTAAAAAAAGAAAGAAAGAACGTGATGCTTGGCTCTATGTCCAAGGATTTGCTAGGGTCCAAGTTCAGCAGCTGTGGCACCAGCTGCTGCACCAGGAGAGCCCTGACCACTAGCTTCTAGCCCTCATTCAGTCAGCCGCTCACCAGCACATACACAAAATTTTCCATACACTCACACCGGGACTCACATAGTTGACCTGACTTGGCTGCCATCTTCCCGACCTCTATTCTTATTTTTTGTTAATCTGTCTTATGGTTTTATTTGTATCTTTAACTCTTTGGTACATCAAGAGTTCATTATATAATATGAAATAAAAAGAAATTCGAATTTTGCTAAAATATTGACAACTTGTCTTAAGCAGTATTCATGTAATTACCTACCCTTTCTTTTTTGATTAGTGATGATCTTTATCATGTGTTAAATTCTTGGTTTTTGTATCTTAGATATCTGTTCGCTTTTATTCATTGTTTACGTTTTCTTATACTAGTTCATCACTATTAATTATTGTAACTTTATATTATAATATCAGGTAGACAAACTCTCTGTTGTTAATATCCTTTAAAAATTTTTTTTGTTTTCTTATACTTGAATTTCAGAATAGTTTTGACAAATTCAAAAAAATAATCCTAGTGATGTTTTAATTATAATTATATTGAATATTTGTAGTGATTTGGAAATGTTTGACATCTTTACACTATTCAGTTTTTTTCTTAGAGATCATAACATATTTATATGTCTAAGTTTTGTCTTATGTCTATCAATCCCATTTTTACCTTTTATCAACATGTGCCTCTTCTCCTAGTCTCTTTCCAAGGTACATATTTTGTGTTATTCCACTGGGGATACTACTATCCTAGAAATATTTTTTTATTCTGCTAAATATTGCAGAGATATAGATACTAAAGGATGGATTATCTTTTTCTGTGTCTATTGGTGATATCCAGGAAGAATACAACAAATAATTTGTGCATATATTAAAACATTATGTTGCTGAATATACTTCAGCAGTTCATTGGTTTTCTGAGGAAGAATTTTATATTCTTTCTGCATCAGTGATTTCACTTTTTAATAGAAATATATTGTGATATTAACATAAAAATGAGCAAACATCAGCCGGGCTCGGTGGCTCAGCCTGTAATCCCGCGCCTTTGGGAGGCTGAGGTGAGAGGATTGCCTGAGCCCGCGGGTTCGAGACCCGCCTGGGCAGCGAGACCTCATCTCTACAATAAATCAAAAAATCAGCCGGGTGTGGTAGCGCATGCCTGTAATTCCGGCTACTTGGAAGGCTGAGGCAGAAGGATCGCCAGAGCCCAGCAGGTCGAGGCTGTGGTGGCTGGGAGCGGCCACTGCACTCCAGTCTGGGCGACAGAGTGAGACTCCAACTAAAAAAAAAAAAAAAAAGAGCAAAAATCTTAAAGATAAACAGAACATCTCTCTGACATTGAGAGACTTAATATATCCCTTAGATATGACAGTAATATATCTTTGCCAGGAGAAATGCAAAGGTTTTATTGTTCATTCTTTTAAAAAACACTTAGAGATTGCCTTCTGCTATATAACTGTTACTTCTAGAGAACTAGGAACTAAAATAAAAGGTCAACCAAATTTGAATAGAATGTAGTTGCTATGTGTGTAGAAGTTATAGTCTAGTGGAAGAGATCATAACTGATTATGATGCAAAGTGTGGTGTTTTTCATACAGGTTGTACACATTGTTCTGAGATTATAATGAAGGAAAGTATTAGTTTTGACTGGAGGTAGGTCTTATATATAAGGTGATATTTGAGCTAGGATTTTCATGTTGAGTAGAAATTTACCAAGCTGAACCCATCATGCATGGGATTTAAAAGTAGGTAGCACTGGTATATTCATTTGCTTAACAAATGTGTACTGAGTGGTTAGTATGTGTGCCAGCCAATATTCTAATCACTGGAGATACAGCAGTGCAAAAGACTGACAAATCCAAATACTTATTAAGCTCATATTCTAGTGGAGGTGACTTATGTTAAACAAATAGTTATATGTAACGTAATATCAGGTAGTAAATATGTTCTGAAGAAAAGTAAAACAGGGTAATGGAAAGCCCTGGAGTAGGTGTGTGTATAGGGCAGTATTTTAGACAGAATAGTCATCTCTAAAGTAAAGGAAAAATGCAAGTAAAGATCAGGTGCAAGAACATTAGTGGGCAGAAGGAATGTCACGTGAAAGACTGATACAAGAACAAGCTTGGGGGCGTATTCAGAAAACAGCAAACAGATCAACGTAGCTTTTAGATACATGGCACAGGCTTTGCAGTAGATTAAGGACTGAATACTAGTGGTCTTGTATGCTACACCAAAGAGTTTTTATTTCAATTTTTAAGTGATTGGAGCCATCACTTGCTTTAAAGCAAGTTGATTGGAATCATTGTTGGCAATTTGGAAGATGACTTAGAACAGGAAAATACTGGAGGCAGGCAATCAAGCTAGGAGGAGAGTACGTAATATAGGTTAAGATATTTTTAGCCTAACATAGGACAATGGCCATAGGATGGGAGAAGGAGGGGTGAATGTGAAATGTATGCAGAAAACCGAAAAGAATAAAGCCACCATGAGAGCAGGGATTTTTGTGTTTGGTTCACTGCAATATACCTAAGCATCAAAAACAGTATCTGGCACATGAGAGATGCTGAATAACTATTGATAAATGGAAAACTTAGATACTAGATGTTTTCAAGGGAAATTAATAAGTAGTATGTTTGAGGGGAAAATAGAGATGACAGGTTTTCTAGCTGTGGGACTAGGTGGAAGGTGATATCATCAGTTAAGGTAGGGAAATCTGAAAATAAAAAGACTTGGAGTGTGCACAGGGATAAGGAAGGAGAATTGTGGCTAATTATGTTTGGGATGAAACTTATTGGAACTAATTCACAGTTGTCCATGTGCATTCTATGCCTAAAATGTGCACCTCCGACAGGTCTAGCTGTAAGATTTCTTTCATCATGGGCAATTTCAAACATGTTGATAAGCCTGTGATTTTCTGGGGCTTCTCTGGAGAGAGCATAAAAAAGTAGAATCATGGACACCAGTGGCAAGTCAAGGAGATGAAAATCGTTTCCACTTATTGGTGAGGGTTAGAAAGTTGAGAAAGAGAAATAGTTATCTATGAAATGTTTGTTTTTACCTATTATTAATCCAAATAGTGTATTTAGCTATAAAATGAGAGCCCCTGTAAATAGATCAATCTCCAACTCAAAGGATGACTCAACCACTCACTTGCATGTCAGAGTAAATGTAAGGAGAACGTTATACTAATCATATCATGTGGAAATCTCCTCCAGTTTCTGAAAGCTTGCAGATCTTATTGATTTCTCCACCAGGTATTTTTACTTGATGTCAAATTTATTGGGAAGAGATGACTTTTATATACTGATCTCAGATAATAATTTAGCATTTTCCAGTTTGGGTTAACAGTTGTTACTGAAGACAAAGTAAAAATGTGAATTTTCTTCTATTAGATCCTTATAACCAATTTACTCTCCAAGTTGTCTCAGTCAGGTACTTTCATCCTTTCTTCCATGGGCACAAATATTTTTGAATTGCAGGTTTACAAACAATAGCCATAAGAATCAGTTTTTGCCAAGAAGAATCATTGCCTTCTAAAATATTTTACTGTTTCAACTTTGATTTCTACAGATATAACTATTTGGCAGCCTCTGGAGGCAGAACAGTGGGGAAAGTGGTACACCAGGAAGGAGAGGTGGCAGTGGAGCAGGCAGACAGCATACAGCCAGGGCAAGACAATGTCATTGTGTTACCCACAGGACCCACCAGGCCATTCTTCCAGGCAACTGACTTTTACCGGAACTATGAGAATACAGTATATCTTCCAACTTCTCGTCAGTTCCAAGGACTTGAAGACTTCATCAGAATCCTCCCAAACAACTTATTCAATGATATGTATAACTTTAACTTTCAGTTGTCAAATGTAAATAACCATCAAGACAGAGCTGACCATACCCAACAAACTATTTCAAGCTATAGTCACTCACAGCTCGGTTCCCTACACTTGATACAAGATAAAAAGATAGCGTGTAGAACAAACAGCTCTACTCAGGTGACACAAGTAAGAAAGGCCCAGACAGAAAAGGAATCCTGCAATAAATGGAAAAAAATTAGAAAACCACTTGTAAGGAGAACAGTGCCAATTCAGAAAGCATCTCAAGCCACTTCAGATGCAGTGCCTGCGAGGAAAAGAACAGCCCCTGTCAACCCAGCATATACAATTCGAAAGTCACGGGTTGCCAAATGTGTTCGCCTGCGGCCACTTAGGGACAGGGTGATTCACTTACTGGCACTGAAAGACTATAAGAAACCCGAATTGCTTATTCGATTGCAGAGAGATGGGCTCCAACAACATGACGAGAACTCCCTTGAAAATATTCTGTCCGAGGTAGCCAATTTGAATGCCAATGATTTTTCATACACCTTAAAGGATTGTGTTTTTAAAGATATCCAAAGGGATTGGCCTGGATACAACGAACTAGACAAGCAAACATGGGAGTTGGTGTCTTCCAGAAAAGTAGAACAACTTCAGGATGCTACTGGCACCAATCATCTAGATTCTTCTATAGGTTCTAGTACAGGTGATGTGTCATCTTTGGATAAACAGCTTTCCAATTCATCTTTTATTAGTTCTTTAAAGAAAAAAGTTAGAATATCTCACCTGAAAACTAAAACATCAAATGATCATCTGAAAAATACCAGTGAAAAATCTTCTGTGGGTCTCCTACCACCAGCGGCAGGTAATGCCAACTTCATCCCTCCACCACTACCTGCAACCTACACACCCATCTCAAATCATCCTCTGCTTGTAAATTCCAACTGTCATTCTTGTAGCACTCCAGAAAGATCTGGCATTCAGTGTCCATATGTTGACAATTTTAGTCAGAACGGTAGCAACTTTGAGAGCCAGAAGAAAAAACATACTTCCTCAGAAATGTTAGCCTCTACTTCCATTCAAATGAAATATCCAAAGCTTATGGAGAAAAGGCGTTTGATGCCTGATGAGAAGTTTAAATATAAATTTATAGAAAATAAAGCAGAGAGCCAAAACTACAATGTTGAGATGATGGAGAAACAGAAAACAGATTCTAAAAGACGAAATGAAAGCACTGATCCAAACTCCAGTAAAATAGGTAAAGAGGTTAACGCTGCCATTGAGAAGACCTGTTCAATGTCTGAACTCCCAGATTATTTGATTAACTATTTCACTATAGTTTCCACTGAGCAACGTCAGTATTATGAACAAGAATTTAGAACAGAATACGATGAATATGAGACACTGCATGCCAAGATGCAGACTTTATCTAGAATATTTATTAACCTAGATTCAAAAAGAAAGCAGTTTTCTCCAGACTCAAAAGAATATCGGGGTATAAATAAAAAAATCTCACTAGAATATCGGAAGATGAAACAGACTAATCCCAATTTTTATGCAGAAAAATATAGATACTTGTATCTTTATAGCAAGCTGGTTCACATTAAAAAATTAATAACTGATTTTGACCAGCAGCAAGTAGAGTCAGACACTAGTACAGTGCTTGAAACAGAATAAACTTAAGCTTATTTATGTAAAATTCTGAATAACTTGCTATAAGATTCTCAAGGAATTAAACTTGTCTGTTGAAACTTTTGACATTTTTGTATCCATTTAATATAATTTTTTCTTTCCTTTTACATTTATTTTAATTTTTGACATTTAGGTTTATGTTTATTTTGCTTGCTTATTTATTGCTATTTATTATTTACTTTTAATTTCATTTTATTTTGCTTTATTTTGCATTTTGAGGCTGTTTCTTTTTTTATAATCAATATTTGTTATTATGATATGTGGGGTACAGTTAGGGGTTAGGTATACAAATATGCTTCATTCAGGCACCCTTGTTGATAAGAGGTGTCTCCCCGTCCCCAGACAGATATTTACTACCATTAATCCCATCTCCCTTCCCCTCCCCCCCCATAGTTTCCCACCACTGTCAGTCATTTTCTTATAGTGTTATGTTGGATGTTCAAGGTTCACTCTATGAGTGAGAACATGTGATACTCAGATCTTTGTTTCTGTGAGAGGTCACTCGGTATCATAGACTCTAGTTCCATCCAGGTTGCTGCAAAATTCACGATTTTGTTCTTTTTTATGGTGTGTAGTATTCCATCGTGTATATGTACCACATTTTTTTAATCCAGTCTTGAGGCTGGATTACCCCCAAAATTTGTGTTACACTTTTTAAAAAAAGTTGGGAATCCATTGTCTATGAATCAAAACTGTACATTTAAATACTTGCTATATAATGAGTAAGGTACAATGCTTTCAGATAAGCATAATCTTTTTATCTGGATCAGTTTTTAATTTTTTATACCTATAGAAGCTGTAAGATGGGCAATTCTTAATGCAAAATCATCCTTAAAATATAGATGTTTAAAAATTTGCACAAGATACTGTGATTCTTCTAACAGTATTATATATTCTAACAGTATTATATCTTCTATATTTTTATTTCATTTCATTAAGTTCATTTGTTGATCTTGATTGAAACTGTCATTTGTTTTTATCTTGGGATAACACAAGTTATGTAGTCAAGTGTGCAAAGATTATTGACTAATGATTCATATTTTGTTGTCTTTTCAAAGTACTGTCATTTGAAATAGAAGCATTATGTTTTAAATCTGAAATTTGAAATATTTTCCAAAATGTGCTTGTTGTCTTTAGTAATTATTTATCTCCACCATCCAAAACAAAATAGGCACATACCAAAGAATGTAAGCAACACTTATGTACATTAGGAAGCCTAATAACAAAATAAACTCTTGTGAAATTTTTTTGTATGATCATTATGTATTCATATTTATATGCATTCCCTATTGTGTTTCAGACCTTGCTTAATTTTCATATTTCTTAGTGAGATAATTTTACTTTTACTTGAAAAGATTCCTTTGTTCTTTTATGTGTGTCAGTGGGCAATGAATCTCTTAGTTTTTTAGTGTGCATATGTTTTTAATTGTTCTTTTGAAGAACATATTAACTAGATAATAAAGAATTCTAAGTCGGTGGCTATTTTCTTTTGGGAGTGTAAGAATATAATTCCAGCCGGGCTCGGTGGCTCAGCCTGTAATCCCGCGTCTTTGGGAGGCTGAGGTGAGTGGATTGCCTGAACCCGCGGGTTCGAGACCCGCCTGGGCAGCGAGACCTCATCTCTACAATAAATCAAAAAAATCAGCTGGGCGTGGTAGCACGTGCCTGTAATTCCGGCTACTTGGAAGGCTGAGGCGGAAGGATCGCTGGAGCCCAGCAGGCAAGGCTGCGGTGGCCGGGAGTGGCCACTGCACTCCAGTCTGGGCAACAGAGTGAGACTCCAACTCAAAAAAAAGAAAGATGGAATTCTCACCAATAATTTTATGAAGGTCACTTCACAGTGATACTCAAATCTGGTAAAGACCCTACAAGGAAAGTGGTCCTCCCACCTCAGCCTCCCAAATTGCTGGGATTACAAGCATGAACCATCACACTTGGCCTCATGTTTGTGTTTATATTTCCTACTGACCAATATGCAAGAATTCTTATCTTTTCTTCTTTGTAATAGGTCACATGGTTGGTCAGAGAAAAGTTATTTCTTCATGGATAATATTAGTAATAATTTAGATTAGTGGTATATAGACTTAAAATGGGAAGTGAAGACGTTGGAATAAAAGTACAACTAGAAAATGTCAATATATAATATCATAACATAGAAATAGTATTTAAAATTACTGCCTAGTTTGCTAATTTTATTTACATTATTCTCGTGAATACATTTTTTGATATTATTTTTAAATTTTTAAAAATTAAGATGTTGGATACAAGTGAGGATTAACTACATAGGTAGGCTGCATACAGGTGAAGTTTGGGCTTCCAAATGGCCCTTCTTACCTCGATAATGAACCTGGTACCCTTTGTGTTGTCACATGTCCTCTCGCCCTTTTTTCACCCTCTCTCCCCTAACAGTGTCCTGTAACTGCTGATCTCTCCCTTGTGTGCATGTGATTATTGTTCAGGGCCCAATTATGAGTGAGAACATGTGGTATTCAGTTCTTTGTTTCTGTGATAAATCGCTTAGTATGAGGGTCTCCAGCTCCATTTATTTTGCTGCAAAATCCAGGATTTTGTTTTTCTTTATGACTGCATAATACTCCATCACATATATGTACCACAAATTCTTTATTCATTCATTCCACTTTCACTAGGCAGTAGAGTTGGTTCCATGTTTTTGCTATTGTGAGTAGTGTGACAATAAACATGCATGTACAGATGTCTTTTTGGTAGAATGATTTATGAGTATATTCCCAGGAGAGGGATTGCTGTATGATATGAAAGGTCAATTTTTAGTTTTTTAAGGAATCCCACCACACTGCTTTCCATAGAGTTTGAACTAGTTTGCATTCTCACCAACAGTGTAGTAGCATTCCCTTCTCACATCAGCTGCACCAACATCTGTTGTTCTGACTTATTTATTAATGATAGCCATTATTACCAGAGTAAGGTGGTATCTCATTACAGTTTTGATTTGCATTTCTCTGATATTGGTAAGGCTGAGCATTTTTTCATGTATCTGTTGGCTGCTTGTATGTCTTATTTTGAGAAATGTCTGTTCATGTCCTTTGCTAGCTTTTAAATGGGGTATTTTTTCCTTTTCGCTTCATTTGAGTTCCTTATAGATCCTGGATGTTAAGCCTTTGTCTGATGCATAATTTGTAAATATTTTCTCCCATTTGGTGGGATGTCTCTTTACTCTCCTAATGGTTTCTTTTGCTGTGCAAAAGCTATGCAGTTTAATGAGGTCCCATTTGTCTATCTTAACTTTTATGGCATTTGCTTTTGGAGATTTGTTTAATAATGCATTGCTTATTCTGATGTGTATAAAGGTGTTTTCTATGTTTTCTTCTAGGATTCTTCTACTTTGAGGTTTTATGTTTAGGTCTTTGATTCATTTTGAGCTGATTTTGTATATGGTGATTGGTAGGGGTACAGTTTCATTCTTCTGCATGTGGTCAGCCAGTTTTCCCACTACCATTTGCTAAATATGATCTCCTTTCCCCAGTGATTATTATTGGTGGCTTTCTTGAAGGTGAGTTGGTTGAGAGACTTTGTTTTTGCTTCCATAATCTCTGTCCTTTTCCATTGTCCTATGTATCTATTCCTATATCAATACCAGGCTGTTTCAGTTACTGTAGCCTCGTAATAAAGCTTAAATTCTGGAAGTGTGATACTTCCTGCTTGGTTCCTTTCGCTGAGGATTGTTTTGGCTGTTTGTGCTCTTTTCTATTTCCATATGAATTTCTGTATTATCATTTCCAGGTCTGAGAAAGGTATTTGTGTGTGTGTGTGTGACTATTGTGAATGCAGTTGTGCTTTTTATTTGATTCTCTGCCTGTTTGTTGCCGATATACAGAAGTGCAACTCTTTTACCATCAGTTTTTGTACCTGGAAACTTTACTGAAGTAGTTTATCAGTGTGAGGAGGCTTTTGATGGATTCCCTTGGGTTTTCAAGGTATAGAATAATATCATCCACAAAAAGGAATAGTTTAAATTCCTCTTTTCCTATTTGGATACCTCTGATTTACTTCTCTTGCCTGATAGCTCTGACTAGGACTACCAGCACTATGTTTAGCAAGAGTGGTGGGGGTGGGCATCCTTTTCTTGTTCACGTTCTCAGTTGGAATGCTTCCAGCTTTTTCCCATTGAACAAAATGTTGACTGTGAATTTATCATAGATGGCTCTTAGTGTTTTGAGGAATGTTCCTTCTATGCCTAGGTGTTCAAGGGTTTCTATCAGGAAAGGATGCTGGATAATTTGAAAGCTTTTTCTGTGTCTAATGATATAATCATGTGATTCTTGTTTTACATCTGTTAATGTATTGAATTATGTTTATGGTCTTGTGAATATTGAACCAGCCCTGCATTCCACGAATGAAGCCCACCTGGTCATGGTTGATGATCCTTGAGATGTGTTGTTGAATCCAATTTGCTAAAATATTGTTGAGAATTTTTGCACCTATGTTCACCAAAGAGATTGACCTGTAATTCTCTTTCCTTGTAGGGTCTTTACCAGGTTTGAGTATCACTGTGATGTGACCTTCATAAAATTATTGGTGAGAATTCCATCTTTCTTTCTTTTTTTTTTTTTTTTGAGTTGGAGTCTCACTCTGTTGCCCAGACTGGAGTGCAGTGGCCACTCCTGGCCACCGCAGCCTTGACCTGCTGGGCTCCGGCGATCCTTCCGCCTCAGCCTTCCAAGTAGCTGGAATTACAGGCATGCGCTACCATGCCCGGCTGATTTTTTGATTTATTGTAGAGATGAGATCTCACTTCCCAGGTGGGTCTCGAACCTGCGGGCTCAGGCAATCCACTCACCTCAGCCTCCCAAAGGTGCGGGATTACAGGCTAAGCCACCAAGCCCGGCTCCATCTTTCTTGATTGCCTGGAATACTTTTGATAATGCTCCTCTTTGTATGTCTTGAAGAATCCAGCTAGGAAGCCATTCTCTTTCTTATGACTGAGTCAATCTGCTGGGTTGTTATTCATCTGTTTAGAGTTTCAATTTCTTCTTGTTTCAGCCTTGGGAGGTTATGTGACATCAGAAAGTCTTTCATTTCCTGTAGGTTTTCAAGTTTATTTGCATGCAGATGTGCATACTAATCTCTGATGATCTTTTGAATTTATTTAGGGTCAATTGTGACTTCGCCTTTTGCATTTCTAGTTGTGTTTATTGAGCCTTCTCTCTCTCTTTTTCCTTGGTCAATTTGGTCAAGGGTCTATTAATCTTATTCATCCTTTTAAAGAACCAGCTTTTTGTCTTGTTGATTTTTTTCTATGATATGTTTGTCTTCTATGTCCTGCAACTGATTTTATTTTGGTGATCTAGATTCTACTACTGAAATTAGGATTTAGGTGATCTTGCCTTTTCAGCTTTCTTAGGTGTGATGTTAGGCTGTTTACTTGTGATCTTTGTTTTCTTGATGGGTATATGTGATGCTATGAATTTTCCTCTTTAATGTGATTTGATGGCATCCCAGAGATGCTGATAAGATGTGTCTTTGTTTTCATTTGTTTCCAGGAGTCTTTTAATTTCTGTCTTGATTTCCATGTTGACCTAGAGGTCATTCAGCCATATGTTTTTTAGTATCTATATCTTTGTGTGTTTTGAGGGGGATCTTGGTGGTGGTGATATTATTTTTACTCCACTGTGATCTTAGAAAATACATATTATTATTTTGATCTTTTGGAATTTGTTTATGCTTGATTTATGTCTAAGAATGTGATCAATCTTGGAATATGTTCCATGTACTGATGAATAGAGTGCATACTCTATAGTTGTTGGTTGAAATGTTCTGTAGATGTCTATTAAGTTCATCTGGTCAAATGTTCAGTTGAGATTTTGGATCTCCTTATTGATTTTTTGACTTGATGATCTATCTAAAGCTATTAGTGTGGTATTTAGGTCTCCACACATGATTGTGTAAGAGTCAATGTCCTCTTTTAGTTTATAGTAGTTGTTTTATAAAACCTGGTGCTCCTGTGTCGGGTGTATATATGTTTAGGATGGATATACATTGCGGGGGCAGAGTGAACCTTTTATCGTTATGTGTCCCTCTGTGTCCTTTTTAGCTGTGAATGGCTTGAAATCTGCTTTGTCTGATGTCAGAATAGCTAACTCCTGACTTTTTCTATTTTCCATTTGCCTGAAAGATAATTTACAAGCCTTTGACTTTAAGCCTGTGGGTGTCCTTTGAAGTGAGATGAGTTTCCTGGAGGCAGCAAGTTGTTGGATCATGCTTTTTTATTCAGTTTGCCACTCTATGTCTTTTCAGTAGTGCAACTAGTCTATTTACATTCAGGTTGATTATTAAAATGTGAGAGTTTATCCCTGCCACAGAATTTGTAGTGGGTTGCTTTGTTTCCTTTTAAGCTTTGTATTTATATATGTATCTATTTTCATTTTTGTGGGTATTCTGTACATTCTGTTATCTCTGGTTTTACCAATACTTTTGTGACAGGCATGACTATTCTTTTTGTGTGTGTGTTCAAGACCTTCCTAAGCATCTACTGAAGGGCTCATCTGGAGGTGGTATATTCTCTTAGAGATTGGATGTCTGTGAAGAATTTGAATTCTCCATTACTGATGAAGCTTAACTTCACAGAGTAGAAAACTCTTGGTTGAAATTACTTATTTTTATAAATGTTAAAAATTGAACTCCAGTCTTTTCTGGGTTGTAGTGTTTCTGCAGATAAGTTTGGAGTGACTTTAATGGGTCTTTCCCAGTAGGTAATCTGACTTTTCTCTCTTGCTGTCTTTAGAATTTTTTCTATCATGCTTACTTTGTGGAGGCAGATTACTATGTGTCTAGGGGTGGGTTTTCTCATGTGATACCTTGCAGGGGTTTCCTGTGTCTCTTGTGCTTGAATGGTCATGTCTCTGGTGAGATGAAAAATGTTATCTTAGATGAACTCATGGAATGCTTTTTAAAGGTGTGTTCCATTTCTCTTTCTGCTTCAGAGATACTATTCTGGCATAGATTTGGCTTCTTGCTATAGTCTCACATCTGTTGGAGGCTTTGCTTCTTTTTCAGTTTTTTTCTATGTTTTTAACAGATTGGGCTAATTCTATATTTTGGTCTTCAAGCTCTGAGTTTCTTTGCTCAGCTTGTTTGATTCTGCTCCCTATGCTTCTTATTTTGTTATTTATTTTGAGGATGAATTTCTTCATTCCCATTATTTCAGAATAGGCTTTTTTGAAATTGGCCAGCTCCACCTTTACTTCCTGTAAAATTTCATTGAGTGTCACTTCTGTTTTCTTTCGGTTCTTTCTCATTTTTGCTGTCTAATCTCTGATTTCAGTGGCTATCATCTGGGGCATGTCTTCCTAAGGGGTTTCCATTTTTTTTGTGCTCTGATGGTTGTTATTTTGGGTGATGTCTCTTTAGGACTTTGAAGGTTGCCTGTGTTTTTCTGTTGATTTTTCTGCATGTATGAAAGGTCTCTTTTCTTTCTCTATAATTCCATCACTCAGTGAGAGAGAGAGAAGCATTCACTTCTGCTGCTTGCTCCACCATTGGCAGGTTACTGTAATATCAGATTCTCTCTCCCTGCTCTTAAACTAGTTCAACCAGTTTTCAGCCCCTGTTGCTCTGGGAGGGGGTGAACTCACTTATCCTAGAATCACTCATCCCTCTCATTTACTGAACAGAGCTTCTGACTTTGAGCCTGGAATAGGGCAGGGGGTGGGGTGCCCAGTTTCCCATGCCTGCTTTTGCTCTCTGCTCTTTGTGTGTATAAACAGACCCCTGCTGAGTGCAGTGTGTATCAGCAGTCGAATCTCTCCTCTCTGCTCTGCTCAGCAAGAGAGGCACTGGTCTGCTTCTCCACTAGTTGCTAGTGGTCAGTATGCCAGCCGAATCACTCTGCAGGTGGTTCTCTTCCTGCCTAAGAACAGGCTGCCACAGTGGCAACCAGTGGACTGGTCCTGTTTCCTGTTTCACTTTGGTTCCAATTGCCACCCACTTTGTCCTGACCAAAACTTCTCTCACTTGGGACCAACAGCTCATGCACAGTGGGAGGGGGTGAATTGACTCACAACATCTTGGAATTATTCACCTTCTCCATCACTGAGTAGAGCTTTTGACTGTTGAGCCTGGAACACGGCAGGGTCTGGGGTACCCAGAGTCCAGCATCTGCCATTGTTTTCTCAACTTTGTGTGCACAAAGAGACCTCCACTGGGCACAAAGTATATCGTCCATCCAAAAGTACTCAGGGCATCTCCATAAATTGAAAACTGGGTCCCCACTCTCCATCTTGCTAGGTGAGAGTGACACTGGTCTACTGCTTCACAGTGGTCACCATAAATACAATACAAAGCAAATTAATATGAAATTGTATTACAATAATAATGCCTAATATGAAACTGTATGAAGAAATGATAGTTTCTGCACCAGAAAATTGATAGACAAAATTTTACCCAATTTACAGAATTTTTGGCTTTGTTTCAAAATTTATTAGTTCATTCTATTCTATAATACTTTTTAGTTAATTCAACTTACATATCAAGTAATATAGCATAGCAAAAAGATCATCAGTATGGACTTCATACATAAGCAGCTATGCAACTTCAGACAATATGGTAAACTTTCTGTGCCTTACATTTTTCACTTTTATGGGAATAAGAATAGTTCCTAACTCATTGGGTTATTTTGAAAATTTAGCAAGTATCTATTTATCGCCTAGCTATCATATAGCTATCTAGCTACTGATCTGTCTAGCTGTATTATTATTTAGCAGAGTGCCTGATGTAAAATAGACACTTTTGGAATGACAATTGCAACCATTACAATTATTTTTATTGTATTAATTAAGGCACAGTAACATTACCACAAACTTAGCAGCTCAAATTTACTGACTAAATATCTCATGGGTTGTAGGTGTCAAAAATCCTGGCACCATTTAGGTATTTCCTCTGCTTCAGGATTTCTCATAAGGCTATATTTAAGATGTTGGGTAGGGTTGAGGACTCATCTGAGGCTCAACTGGAAAAGGATTCACTTGTAAGGACACTTATGAGATTGCTAACAAAATTCAGTTCCTTTGGAGCTTTGGACTGGAGCCTCGGTTGCTTCCAAGCTGTTGGCTGAAGGTAGATCTTAGTTCCTTGCCATGTGTGACTCTCCATGCAGCAGCTCACAACATGGCAGCCGGCATCATTAAAGCTAGAAAATGGCAGGTTGCTAGCAAGATAGAAGTTACAATCTTATATAACATACCTTTGGAAATGACATGCTATCACTTTTGCCATATTCTGTTTCTTAGAATGAATCCACAAATGCTATCTTTCCACATTCAAAGGGAGATAATTACATGAAGATGAATGCCAGGAGATAGGATCACTGAGGGCTATCTTGGAGTCTGTCTGCCACAACTATCATCATCCTTAAGAAACTCAGAAATAATTCTTCTCTGATAGCCACTTTTTAGTATTACCTCCATTAACCACAGTTTATTAGCTCATCCCATTCAACACTGCATGAACAAGAAGGAAGTTCATTTTCCCATAAAATGCCTTCAGAGGTACCGTGGCTCATACCTGTAATTTCAGCACTATGGAAAGCTGAAGCGGGAGGATCACTTGAAGACAGGCGTTTAAGACCAAAATATTGAGAACTTGTCTATACAAAAATAGGAAATTAGTTGGGTGTGATGGCACACACCTGAAGTCCAAGCTCCTCAGGAGGCTGAGATGGAAGGACTGCCTGAGCCCAGGAGGTTGAGGCTTCAGTGAGCCATGCCTTCAGACAGTGCATGCTTATAAATATCAATTTATACAAAGTTAGAATGTCTCTCAAATCAGGCCTCAAAAAATCATATTACAGATGATCGTTGAAAATGTAAACCTTTTGATGCAATGTTCTTTAAACCAATATGAAGCAATACCATATAAATCTTTATTAACATATGATTAATTGGTTAAAACCCTCTTTCATGTTTAGACTAAAAATAATGTTTTCATTTACTGAATAAGTTCATTTTGAAAAATATTGTCCTTCTATATCACTTTATTCATCAAAAGTCATATGAACTCCTCTGGGTTACATATTCATTTACTTGTGTTTATATTTATATTCCCTAGGAGTGATCTTAAAAAGTATCTTACATGCTTAATAAAACCTCTGTGCTATTTCTGAAAAGACAAGGTAGTTGATTTTGCTTGACAAGACACACTTTTTTACAAGATGAGATTTTAGGCTGATGTCATTCAAGCTTTAAATATTCAGCTCAAGAAGCTGTACACAAGAGTGTTTAACTTCAGCAGTCTTTGCATGCTTCTCGATTCTGTAGCTACCCAGCTTAAAAGTTTCCTCACCTAGAAATTCATACTTCATAGTGAGGCATATCTCACTGTACTGGATTTCAGGGGCTATAACTGGCCAGGAAGTTGCTGCCAGGAGGAACTAGTTGAAGGTGTCAGGAGGAACTAGTTGAAGGTGTTAGCAATGCAAAAAGTTTCCAGTAGCTAAAAGACTGGGAAGCTAACAAACACTCAGAGTGGTGGGTATAGCTTGAAATCCTGAACAAATAGAGGTGGAGACTTCATTTTCAGTCAAGGTGTCCCATGGCAGTTGGGAGAAAGACTACAAAAATGTATTGAGCACCAAGTAGGATTGGATCCTTGAGAAAACTGGTTAATAATACAGTCCCTGACTTCAGGAAGATTCAATAGAGTCAGTAAAGAAGAAAACATACTGCTAATACCAGTGGAATTAGCTTCAAAGTTATCTACAGAATAAAGGTAAAGAAGAAAACATACTGCTGATACCAGTGGAATTAGCTTCAAAGTTATCTACAGAATAAAGGAATATTAGCTGAGAATGTTGGGAGGTAAGAGTAGGAAAGAAAAAATATATTGCCTTTCATAGAGTACATTCAGGTACTATGCTAATTTCTATGCACAATAATTGTCTGATTTAATTCACTGCACAATAGGTATTATTATGTCAATTTACAGAGGAGGAAATTTATGGCTTGTAGAGTTATACTATTTTAACCAAAGTTGCAAAGCTAAGTAATAAGACATGAGATTCAAATCCAATTTCATCTGATTTAAAATTCCTAAGTGAGAAAGTCCAGGTGGGCACGCTACTGATAGAGATTTCAATTAAGCAGATAATCAAAACAGATAGCAACAAAGACTTATTGCCTTCTAAAGCATTGTGACAAGGGACTATGTTTTATATTTATAGCTGGATTGAATCGTGATACTGCCATTTTCTGTGCAATTTTAGACAAGTTACAGGATAGTTCTGAGAACTAATTTTTCTGTCTGTATTTTGGTAATAATAAATCACATGGTTATTGTGACTGGTGAAAGGTAAGTACTCATTAAAAGAGAATAGATTTTGTTATGATTATTTTTCCCTATTAGATGTGGGCTATACAAGTGGACAAGTGTTTATTATAGATTAGTGGTCAGTGGAATTAGTTTCAAAGTTATCTACAGAATAAAGGAATATTTACTATCCTTTTTTGGATAGTAAATTTGGGATCCATAGAAGAACATTTGAGTTAGAAACATATCAAATGTATTATTTGATAAACTCGGGTGCATGAGGTCTATGAAGTAAATCTAAATTTGCAGAAGGAGGGTTTCCCTAGGCTATACAGATAAAATAATAAAAACAGGTCTCAGTTTAGTTCGCAACGAAATCCTAAACAAAGTATACCAGCCGAGTATTTTCTTATAATGTCACATCTCTTTTTAGAAGAAGTGTGATCATGTTGACAGTCTAGTTGCTTGATGACTCAGGGTACAAGTATTCTATTTACTTTTGTTGAGTTTTCTCAAGTGAGCCATCTAATGGGTATACATTGGTCTGACAAGGTAGTGATAATAACACTGGACAGAAGATCTAGTATAGATGCATTATCTGTGTGGGGTCGCATGAGGACTATACCACTACTTGTGAGGTAGTTGAAACTATGAGATGAAAGAATCTAATTGCTAAAGGAGAGAATATAGAGAAAAGAGCCAATGGCTTGTCCTGTATTGGGGAAGGTAACAACATTTACGTATAGGAGGAGGAACAAAAGCTAGCAGAAGAATCTTCAGAGGAGAATGAAAACTTCAATGGCTAGGAGCCATTACTCCTAAGAAAGCTTCTAGAGTTTAAAACGATGCAGAGGAGTATTACTTATGTTTGATTCTCCACAGAGCAGCATAAACATGGAGAAGGAATGGGTATCTCATATAATTATATTGGGATTCCTGATGCCTTCCTAACAAAAATCAAAACCATATATTGATTTCAGTTCCAGAGACTTCAACAGATTTGCTTAATTTAAAAGATATTAGATATCTAAACACTACATAAAATTTTCAGTAATTTAACTGCTAAACAATATTCCTAGATGGATTAGATATGTATGTAGCAAAAATCTGAAATGTTTTGTGGCGTTATTTCTTCCGTTCAAAGTTTATAAACACATGGAGAATAGTTAGCTTTTTTTCCCCGGTAGATGAAGAAGTGTTTCTCAGAGAAGATTATCTTGATAGCCCAACTGAACTGTATTTGATGTCTAGAATGTGTGTGCTGGCTTTATTTTACATAATGATACCCAATTTAAGTAAGTGATTGATCTGCATTGTTTCTTACAAGCTTCATAAAATTTCCCTTCATTCTTTTAAAAAATTGTTCTGAAATTTTGGCACTATCATCTCTACAGTTTTTGCTGTCACAAATATGCCACATAAATTTTTGTTGTTATTTCTGGTGCTTTTTTTTTGCATAAAATAATGTTTCAGAATTCCTGAAGATTGAGAGTGAAATAAAATAGTATTGATAACTATCGAATTAACAGAAAATAACTTTGAGATGTTAGCAAGATAAACATTTGTTATATTATGTGATCTGCTAGACATATATTTTTATTTCTTGCCTTTTAATGGAGATATTTGTAATGTTGATGAAACATATTGTTTCTCCTCTGCTTTGCTAGCCTTTAAAGCATTTGTGCAATATGCACTATTTTTTAGCCTAAGTCAATACTTCCTGTGCACAATATGTATAACAGTAGAATTTAGAAGTTAAGTTTTTTTTTTTTTTTTTTTTTTTGGAGTTGGAGTCTCACTCTGTCGCCCAGACTGGAGTGCAGTGGCTGCTCCCGGCCACCGCATCCTCCAACTGCTGGGCTCTGGTGATCCTTCCACCTCAGCCTTCCAAGTAGCCAGAATTACAGGCATGCGCTACCACGCCCGGCTGATTTTTTGATTTATTGTAGAGATGAGGTCTCGCTGCCCAGGTGGGTCTCGAACCTGCGGGCTCAGGCAATCCACTTACCTCAGCCTCCCAAAGGCACGGGATTACAGGCTGAGCCACCGAGCCTGGCTAGGTTAAGTATTTTTAAATTTTACTTGGAGCAATCTTTGGTCATAAACTCAACAACTTTTAAAATCTTTTCTCTTAAGCAAATGTGAGTCTTTCCCAGGCAAAATTCCATTTTATAATGATGTCTCCTTGTTAGTCCAACAAACTCTTCCCTCAGTAGACTGTCCTGCTCTTAAGAAAATGAGACATCAAAATCTTACTTATAATCACCTTTCTCAGATTTATGTCCTTGGCTGACAATTGGCTGTGGTGTCCTTGGCTGCCATAGGTGCTTATTTGATATAAAATTGGCTTTTCTCACTCATTACAGTTGTTGAACCTAAAAAGTTTGCTTCTGCCTTTGCTTTACACAGCACCTCAAATTAATCTCCATTAAAAAAATAAAACAAGAGATACAGTGATATCTTGTCTACCTGTTTCAGTGACACTTTCTGTCCAATAATGAGTGACTTTCAAATTGAAAACAAATATCTAGAACAGCTAGATCATGGAATATTTGTGACAACTATCTTGATCTTTCTCACAGCTGCTTTAGCCCTTTGTAAGGATAATTTAGCTCCAATATAGGGATGATAATTGGTAACCTATCCTTCCTGTAAAGCTGTCAGAGAAAGTTGGTTACTTAGATACAACAGACTTCTAAAACCTTTTCATCTGTATCTCACAACAGAGATATGCATAAACAGTACAAATTAAGCATTGTAAATTGTGACTTCACTGGTTTTGAGAGTATAGCGGTAGGAGCCAGTGTATTTGAATTTATACCTCTTAAAGTACTTTTCTATTGCCTACAATATATAGGATCCTATATATATATGGTTAATTTTCCAATTAAATATTAATCAAGTCAGTATTAGATGAATAAAATATGCTGCACAATGTTATCATTTACCTTAAAAGGTCACCCTGGGACATGAAACTTTCCATTCTAATCTGTAAAATGTAAAAGGTAGATCTATGCAATCAATTATTTACTGGTACCATGTCCTGGGATTTATAGAAAAACACTTCAGTTAGCAACATAGAAAAAAAATCAAATGGATTGTTTGATGAACTAAAGTGCCTGAGGTCTTTGAAGGCAACTCAAAAACGAGAAGAAAAAACTTCACTCATTCTATACAGATAAACTAATAAAAACAGAATTTGCTATAGTTTGTGACCAAAACTTCAGCAAATATTTCCAGCAAATATTTCTTACAATGTCACATCGTCTCTTGGAAGCAGCTTGATGAGGTTGACAGTTCATTTGAGTGGGGACTCCAGACTAGCATTCTATTCCTTTCTCAGATTTTCTCAAGCAAGACATTTACCCTATCTCTATATCAGATTCTTCTGAAATGGGTTTGAGAATGAGTGCTGTTTCTAATTTTTTTTGAGCTGCATTGAATGCTTTCATACCAATTTCATGAGTGTGGTTTATTATCTCATTGAGCTTATTAGTGGAAAGTCTCTGAGACAGGATTAAAATCTTTTACAGATGAGGAAACTGAAACCCAGAGAAATAAAATAATTTTCTTAGTGTTTTTCAGTCAAAATGTTAACTGTGTGAGCAGGATAATTTCTTGTCATAGGAATATCCTGCACAGTGTAGAATGTTGAACAGCATCTCTGGCCTCTTCAGACATTGCCAATATGTTCCCTGGGAGATAAAAGCTCTTAATTAAGAATCACTGGCCTAAGTTACACAGCATGACTGTGGCAGTTAGAAATGGAGTCCAGCCGGGCTCGGTGGCTCAGCCTGTAACGCCACGCCTTTGGGAGGCTGAGGTGAGTGGATTGCCTGAGTCTGCGGGTTCGAGACCCGCCTGGGCAGGTGAGACCTCATCTCCACAATAAATCAAAAAATTAGCCGGGCGTGGTAGCGCGCGCCTGTAGTTCCAGCTACTTGGAAGGCTGAGTGGAAGGATCGCCGGAGCCCAGCAGGTCGAGGCTGTGGTGGCCGGGAGCAGCCACTGCACTCCAGTCTGGGCGACAGAGTGAGACTCGAACTCAAAAAAAAAAAAAAAAAAAAAAAGAAGCGAAGTCCAGACCTCATTTTGAGTATCACATTCCGGGGCAAGCTACAAGAAGACTCTAATGGAAGCTATTAAAATATAACAAATGTGCGGAAAAGTGCACAGACCCCAAGTGCAGCAAGAAGCCAGAGTCTACTCAGCTTCAAATTCAGGGTTCAATTACATAGTCTTTACTCTTCACAAAGTAATATACAGTGATTTTATCCTCCCAGGGCTTTGAGTGTCCTTGTGAGTGTATAATGCTTTGAGTGGATTTAGGTCATTCTGCAAGGGGAAGGCTCCCAGTAGTTCCCTTGGGGCCTATAGCTTTTCTTCCTCCTGAGCTTGCTTTTAGGATTCTCCACCACTGGGGGTAGCATCCAGGTTCTGGCAGGAAGTCACTGATTCACTTCTGAACAACTGACTCTGTTTAGCCTGGCAAAGTGATCCATTGTGTGTCTGTGTGATTTTATTTTATATTATTTTCCTTTTTTTCCCCATGTTTATTAAGGTATAATAGACAAAAATTGTATATATCTAAGATAGACAATGTGATATTTAAATAATATATATGCATATACAATGTGAGATAATTAAGTCAAATTAATTAACATATCTATCCCTCACACACATATTTTCGTGGTGAGAATATTCAAGATCTGTCTTCTTGGCAGTTTTCAAGTACTGGTACATTATTGTAGTCATCATATTGTACAATAGATTTCCTGAATTTATTCCTTCTGTTTTTTTTAAAATTTTCTTCACTTTTAAAGTCAAATAGTATTCCATTTTATCCATATAATATTTTAATTTTTAAAATTTGTTTTTAATTGACAAATAAAATTATGTACACTAATCACTATATATTTTGAAATAAGAATACATTGTGGAATATCTTTAAAAAGTTAATTAATATAGGTGTCACCTCACATATTTATTGTGTTTTTGTGATGAGACCACTTAAAAGCAACTCAGTGATTTTTTTAAAAAACACCATAAATTATTAACTATAGTCACCATATTGTACAGTACATCTCATGAACTTATTCTTCCTATTTAAATGAAATTTTGAATGCTTTGACCAAAATCTCCCAACATCCTGCCCCTCCCCTCCATTCCCTGATAACCTCCATTCTACACTATAATTCCAGGAGTTCAACTTTTTACATTCCACATAAAGCATCCAGGAGTTCAACTTTTTTTTACTTTTCACATAAAGCAGCTCCTTGAATAACGTTTTATTCAATATTGTTTCATTATAAATCTGATGAGAAAAAAATTGAATCCTTGATAGTGTCACTGTCTGTGTGCAATAAGCATGTTCTCCTTATGTCTGTGTGGTTTTTCTTCACTTTCCTCCCACATCTCAAAGACATATATATTAGGGTCATTACTGTGTCTATATTGCCTTTGTCTGGGTGAGTGTGAGTGTGGGTGTGGGGGTGAGGGCACCCTCTGATGGGATAGAATCCTGTCCATGGTATGTTTTCACCTTGTACCCTGAGCTGCCAGGATAGGCTTTAGCTACCCAAGACCCTGAACTAGAATAACTGGGTAAATAATTATCTTAGTTGTTTTTATTAACCTTTCTTAAATGTACATATAGCTCACATTTATTTCAATGTTTAATCTTAAAAGTGTTTGGGTCTTTATGTAGAAGTTTGTGACCAAAATATGACTTAGGAATTTAACTCTTGTTTACATCAAGTAGCCTATGGTCAAATTGGTTTACGTGTATATCATTTTGCTTAAATTTTCAGTTTCCAAGAACATATCAATGACATTAAGTGAACACGTACTGTATGAGGTCATGCAGTATTTGTCTGTGAATAGTTTATTTCAATAAACATTATATTTTCCAGTTTCACTTATATTTACATAACTGACAAGATTTTCTTATATTTTAAAGGCTGAATAGTATTCCATTGGGTATATATAGTACCTGTTCTTTATTCATTTATGTGTTGACGGGAAATTAGGTTGATTCCATATCTTGCCTATTGTGAATAATGCTACAATGAGTATGAGAGTGCAGATATCTATTCGGCATGCTGCTTTTATTTTATTTATTTATTTATTTATTTTTAGTTGGAGTCTCACTCTGTTGCCCAGGCTGGAGTTCCATGGCACACTCAACAGCCACCCCAGTGTCAACTTGCTGGGCTCTGGCAATCCTTCAGACTTCCAAGTAGCTGGAACTACAGGCACGTACTACCAAGCCCGGCTATTTTTTTTTTTTAATTTATTGTAGAGACCAAGTTGCCCAGGCTGGTCTTGAACCCATGGGCTCAGGCAATCCACTTGCCTTGGCATCCCAAAGTGCTGGGATTACAGGCTGAGCAACTGAGCCCGGCCCTGATTTTATTTATTTATTTATTTATTTATTTATTTATTTATTTATTTATTTATTTATTTATTTATTTTGAGTTGGAGTCTCACTCTGTTGCCCAGACTGGAGTGCAGTGGCCACTCCCGGTCACCGTAGCCTCGGCCTGCTGGGCTCCGGCAATCCTTCCGCCTCAGCCTCCCGAGTAGCCGGAATTACAGGCATGTGCCACCACGCCCGGCTGATTTTTTGATTTATTGTAGAGATGAGGTCTCGTTGGCCAGGCGGGTCTCGAACCCGCGAGCTCAGGCAATCCACTCACCTCAGCCTCCCAAAGGCGCGGGATTACAGGCTGAGCCACCGAGCCCAGCTGATTTTATTTTTTAAGATACACTTGGTAATAGGATTTCTGGATCATGTGGTAATTCCAGTTTTAATTTTTTTTGAGAAAACTCCATACTGTTTTCCATACTGACTGTTCTAATTTACATTTTCACCAAAAATATGAGTTCCTTTTTTGTCACATCCTTTCCAATGCTTGTTATCTTTCATGGTTTTGACAATAGCCATTTTAACAGGTATGTGGTGATATCTCATTATGGTTTTAATTTGCATTTTTCTGATGATTAGTAATGCTGAACATCTTTTAAATATCTGTTTGATATTTGTATGCCTTCTTTTGAGAAATGTTTATTCAAGTCATTTGCTCATGTTTGTTTTATATATGTACATATTATATATATGTGTGTGTGATTTTTTATTTTAGATTCAGGGGTACTCATGTATATTCACTACATGGACATATCGTGCAGTGGTGGGGATTGGGTCTCAGGTGGCCCATTCCCCAGCCAGTGAACAATGTGCCCCATTAGTACTTCCCTAAATGCCTCCTTTGCTTCCAGAATTTTATTTTATTTTTCTTAAGATGTCTATCTCTTTGTAGAATTTTTCATTCATGTCCTGAATAGTTTTCAAAATTTCATTATGTTGGTTTTGTTTTTCTCCTGAAGCTTGTTGATCGATTTTATAATCAACTTTTTGAATTCTATGGAATTTTAATAATTTCATTTTGGCTAGAGTTTGTTGCTGAAGAGTTGGTGTGGTCATTTGGGCATGTTAGAGAACTCTGGTTTTTCATATTGTCAGAATTATCTTTTCTGGTTCTTTATCATTTTGGGTAGACTATTTCTTCTTATTTGAGGTTGGCAGGGAGCTGATGTAGCCACTGTAGGGTTCCCTTGGTTATATATATAGCCTTGGTCTGGAGTTTTTCTCAATTGCCAGCTGTGGCAATCCTGTCCTTTGTACCTTCACTGGCCCATGGTGTCCTGACTAGCTAAAGGGGCTTGGAAAATGTTGTAAGCTGGCGTTTGGGATTGGTTCGATGCTATGGACTTTACTGTTGATCTTCGGCCAAGAAGTAGCGCTTGTGGAAGAAAACCAACTGTGAAGGTGGCTATAGCATTTCTCCTTAGTGAGTGTTGCTTCAAGGAAGTGCCCAGTCAGCTGAGGTTGAGGGCAGGGCTCTGGGGGTTTCCCAAGTTCTCTATTTTGACCCTTTTGGAAGAGTACTGAGGAAAATGTCTAAAGCACCCCACAAATGTGCACCCTTAGCTACCCTAGCAGGGATTAGGAGGAAGTCACAGGCCACTGTGGTAATGCTGTTCTGTAGAGTAGGCTCAGAAGAGTTCACAAGGTGAGTGAGAGATATCTATGGCCACAAGTCCCACCCTGCTCTTGCCTTGGCTTCAGGCAATCTGTGATCTGAATGTCAAGGTGCAGCTGGCCTCAGGGCCTCAGGTGTTTTCAGGCAATCTGCCCAGCCAGAAGTTCTGCGCAGTGACTAGGTTTTCCCTTGGGTTCCATTCCCTCTCAACCAGCTGGAAAGCAGCCACTCCACCATGCAAGGGGAGAGTCCTGGGAAATGGTGGCTAATGATGCTTACAACTTTTTTCTCGTTCCACTCCATGGCAGAGCATGGCTATGGGGAAGGCAGTTTCCCATGGGGGCTGCCTTGGGATCCTCCAAGGTTCACAGGGCCCTGCAAGTTTGTGGCAGGAGCACAGAACTCCTGAATTCCCCTCACTCACTTTCCCCACTGTGTCCTGAGGCTGTGGTGAACTGTGGTGGTACAGGCAAGAGACCAGTAAGTTCCAGCCCAGGTCAGTGGACTGTTTTCTTCTTCTTTGCTGTAAGTGGTTATTATTTCTTCTTTAGAGATTTGTGGGACATGCTACTGGATCCTTTCCTCTCTGGGTGCTGAGGAAACTCTCTCTACATTTGGTTTACTCTGTAGGACAAATTCACTCTATGTGCCACATATCAGCCATCTTAATCGTGTCTCTGTTGTGTTTTAATTTAGTTATTTGTGTTCTTGCTGTTGAGTTCCTTACCTATCTTGACTATTGACTCTTATCACATGTATAGTTGCAAATATCTTCTCTCATTTCAGGTGTTTTCATTGTGTTGTTTCCTCAGCTGTGCAGAAGCTTTTTAGTTTTCATTTGCTTGTTTTGCTTTTCTGCCTATGCTTTTGTAGCCATATCCAAGAAAAGTATTGTCTCGACCAATGTCATGTAGTTTTTCTCTTTTTGTTCTTTTTCTTGAGTTCTACAGTTTCAGGTCTTAATATTTAAGTCTTGAATTGGTTTTGAATTAAGTTTTATATATGTATGTGAGATGAGGATCTAATTTCATTTTCCACATGTAGATATCAAGTTTTTACGACACCATTTATTAAAGAGAATATTCTGTCTCCATTGTGTTACTGTGTGTCCTTAGCATCTTTGTTGCGAATCAATTGACTGTAAATTTGTGGATTTATTTTGGGGCTCTCTGTTTTGTTGTATTGATCTAAGTGTCTGGTTTTTTTGTTTTTGTTTTTTGCTGTTGTTCTTTGTACTATTTTTATTTTTGTAGCTACTCTGTGTGTAGTATTCCCAAAAAGAAGATACACTGAAAATAAAAGCTAATAATCTCTCCCTGCTTCAGTCCTCCAGGTGCTCTCCGTATCCACACGAAACTCTGCTAATATACACTCAAATTCGATTTTGTTGTTTTATAAAACTTGAATCATTCTCTATGCATTAATTATTGTGCAGTGGTTTTTTTTTTTTTTTCCTCTTAACAATACATCATAGACATCCCTCCAGGTCAAAAGATACCAATTTAATGTCCTTTTTTTTTTAATGTTCTAGACAGGCTAGAAGATGTGTCTGTTGTTATGCCAGCACTGTACTGGTTTGATTACTATAGTTTTCTCATATATTTTGAAAACGGGTAGTGTGATGCCTCCAGTTTTTTCTTCTCAAGATTTTTGGTTACTCAGGGTCTTTTCTGGTTTCCTATGACTTTCAGTATTGTTATTTCTATTTCTGCAAAAAACATCTTTAGAATTTTGACAGAGATTGCATTGCAACTATAGATTGCCTTGGGTACTATAGATATTTTAACAATATTAATTATTCTGATCAATGAACATAAAGTAAATTTTCTTTTTATTTGTTAATGTTGTCTTCAGTTTCTTTCATCCTTGTGTCACAGCTTTCCGTGTACAGATCTTTCACCTCCTCAAATTTATGCTTAAGTTTTTGTTTTCTTGTTTTTAGATAGCTATTATAAATGGGATCGTTCTCTTGATTTCTTTCTTTGATAGTTTATTGTTAGTATATGGAAATGCTACTGATCTGTGTTTGACTTTCCATCCTGCAACTTGACTGAATTCGTTTACTGTTTCTAACAGTTTTTTGACAGTGTCTATAGGGTTTTCTATGCAAAATATTTTATTGTTTACTAATATGAACAGTTTCACTTTATTTCTTCCAGTACTACTTTGAATAGAAGTGGCTAGAGTAGGCATCCTTGTCTTGTTCCAGATCTTAGAGAAAAAGCATTCAACTTTTCTCCATTGAGTGTGATGCTTATCATGGGCTTGTCAAAAAACGCTTTATTTTATTTTATTTTCGGTACATTCTGTTTATACCTAGTTTGCTTGGTGATTTTATTATCAAAGGATAATTGTGAAATTATTTTGTTATAGCTCCTGAGGTGATCATAGGTTTTGGCCTTCATTCTGTTAATGTGATAGATTACATTTATTGATTTGCATATGTTGAACCTCCCTTACAACCATGGAATAAATCCCACTTGATCATGGTGAATGATCCTACTCATGTGCTGTTGAGTTTGCTAGTATTTTTTTGAGGATTTTTAAATCTATGCGCTTCACAATTGTTGTCCTGTATTTGTTTTTCTTGTAGTATCTTTGTCTGACTTTGGTGTCAGTGTAATGCTGGCTTTGTACAATGTGTTTGAGAGTTTTTTCTCTTCAATTTTTTTTGAAAAGTTTGTGGAGGATTGGTATTATAATATGTTCATTTTATTAACTTCAGAAGTAAAGCCATCAGGTCCTGGGCTTTTCTTTGATGGGAGAATTTTTATTATTGATATTATCTTCTTACTCATTATTGCTCTATTCAAATTTTCTATTTTTTCCTGATTCACTCTTGGTAAATTGTCATAGGAATGTATTCATTTCTTCTAGGTTACCCAATATTTTTTTGTATACTTTTTTTTAATAGAAGTCTCTTATGGCCCAACATATTTCTGTGATATCAGTTGTAATGTCTCCTATTTTATTTTTGATTTTATTTATTTGAGTCTTTGATATTTTTAAAATTAATCTAGCTGAAAGCTTGTCTATTATGTTTTCCTTTAAGAAAACAAAACTAGCCAGGCTCAGTGGCTCAACCTGTAATCCCGCGCATTGCGAGGCTGAGGTGAGTGGATTGCCTGAGGCCGCGGGTTCGAGACCCGCCTGGGCAGCGAGACCTCATCTCTACCATAAATGAAAAAATCAGCTGGGCGTGGTAGCGCGCGCCTGTAGTTCCGGCTACTCGGAAGGTGAGGCGGAAGGATCGCCGGAGCCCAGCAGGTCGAGGCTGCAGTGGCCGGGAGCGGCCACTGTACTCCAGTCTGGGCGACTGAGTGAGACTCCGACTCAAAAAAAAAAAAAAAGAAAAGGAAAACAAAATTACTCTTCGTTTAATTGATTTTTAAATAGTTTTTCTATTCTTTATTTTGTTTATTTCTGCTCTTATCTTCATTTTATTTTATTTATTTTATTTTTTGAGTCGGAGTCTCACTCTGTCGCCCAGACTGGAGTGCAGTGGCCGCTCCCGGCCACCGCAGCCTCGACCTGCTGGGCTCCGGCGATCCTTCCGCCTCAGCCTTCCGAGTAGCCGGAATTACAGGCATGCGCTACCACGCCCGGCTGATTTTTTGATTTATCGTAGAGATGAGGTCTCGCTGCCCAGGCGGGTCTCGAACCCTCAGGCTCAGGCAATCCACTCACCTCAGCCTCCCAAACGCGCGGGATTACAGGCTGAGCCACCGAGCCCGGCTTCTTATCTTTATTATGTAGTTTCTTCTACTAAATGTGGTCTGAATTTTTTTTCTAGTTCTTTAAGGTGTAACATTAGATATTTTTTGCAATCTTCTTTTTTGATGTAGGCATATATTGGTATAAACTTATCTCTTAAAACTACTTTTGTTGTATTTCATAAGTTTTGGTATGTTGTTTGTGCATATATATTGGTCTCAAGATTTCTTAATATAGATTTAGGGAGTACAAATGAATGTACCCATCAGCTGAATAGTGTGAATTGTACATTGTATCTAATATTACTTTGAATTATTTTTCAAGCAGTTTATAAATCTTTATTTCTTTATGAGTCAGTTAATGTTGCATTATTTGGGTTTTTTTGTTTGGTTGGTTTGTATTTGGTGATGTAATTTTTTCTAGTTGTTCTTGGATCTTGAGCTATTCATTGGTGTCTGTGTGTTTGAAGAATCAGGGACTTACTTTTTATTTTTAATTTTTTTTTAGTTGGAGTCTCACTCCATTGCCCAGGCAGGAGTACAGTGGCACATTCATGGCCACCCTAGCACCTACCTGCTGGGCTCTGGCTATCCTTCTGACTCAACCTTCCAAGTAGCCAGAACTACAGGTGCAAGCTACCATAGCCGGCTAATTTTTGAATTTTGATTGTAAAGACGGGGTCTCGCCAAGTTCCCCGGGCTGGTCACAAACCCGCAGGCTCAGGCAATCCACTCAACTCAGCCTCCCAAAGTGCTGAGATTACAGGCTGAACCACCGAGCCCAGCTGAATTAGGGACTTACTACACACTTTGCAGACAAGCAGCAAGCCTAACCATGGACTTGCAAGATGACCTTTCCAGAATCTCCAAACGGGCTGATTTAACTGAGGTCACATTTGAACGAGACTTAAAGGAGGCCAGGGTGTGTACCATGTAGATATTGGGAGAACTAGCATAAAAAAGGTATAAAAAAGGGCAAACGCAAAGTCACAAATTAGAATAAATGTAGCTGAGATGCTTCAAGAACATCAGGGATATCAGTGTTTCTGAAACAACATGAGTAAGTCATTCCTTGGTATATGCAGGGAATTGATTCCAGGACCCACTGCATATACCAAAATCCACGGATATTCAAGTTCTGCAGTGGGCCCTGTGGCTCCGGCATATAAGTTGGTTCTCCATATTTATGGGTTTCAATCCACATTTGCTTAAAGAAAATCCATGTATAGGTGGTCTCACACAGTTCAAATCCATGTTGTTCAAGGTCAACTATAATATAGTTGTGGAAGACAGAGATCTAGATCACGTAGGCTCTTATAGGTCATTTTAGGGACTTGCACTTTTAGTCAAATGAAGGATCGCTAGAGGATTTTATGTGGAGGAGTGTTAGCTCTATTTAGTTTAGAATGATTACTCTGACTCCTGTGCTTAGGGTATAAAGAACAAGATATAATGGCAGCTTGGATGAGGGTAGAATTAATGGAAGAAGTAGTAGAATATGATTAAATTATGAATACTTTAAAGGGTTAGAAAATACTTATATACTTTTCATCATGGATGTGATTTGGGGTGTGAGAGAGATAATGATGGCTCCATGTTTTGACCTGAAAAATTTGAAAGATGGTTCTGAGATAGGGAAGACTTGTGATAAACAGAATTGAGGGAAGGCAAGGAACATGGTATGGTACAGATTATATTTGAGTTAACATTTTTTATTTAAGAGTTTATATAAAATTTGACTTGGGGAAAGTTCCAAGGTGGAGATATGTATTTGGGAATTATCAACATATAGTTACGTTTAAAGCTTCAAAACGGGACAAGACTTCAAAATTAAGCCATACATGATAGATCATTTGAAAATGAGCCCTGAGACACCTTGAGTTCTGGAAATTTAGTGAAATGAGTAAGAATTGGCTAAGGAGGCTGAATAGAAATGGCCAGTGCCATTAAAAAGAATGCCAGGAGAGCACAGTGCCATGGAAAGTGAAGAGATTGCACAAGGAGGAATGGCCTACTGTGTTAAATGCTGCTGACAGGATAAATAAGGAGTAAAACAATGATTGAGTTTAAATGCATGAAGGTTATTTGTAACATTAACTAGTAGAATTTTGATGGAATGGTAGGACTGAAAATCTGATTGAAATGACCCCAAGAAAGTATGTAAAGTGAGGAATTGGAAACCTTGAGTACCAGCAAGTGATGTAAAGAACTTTGGGGTTAAGGGAAACAGAGAAGCAGGCTGTGACTTCAAGTGTTAGCTTTAAAATAGGTGAAATGATAGCATTTTTTTGTTGTGAAAAATTTAACAAAGAAGCAAATTATAATAATTCTGTAAAGAGGAGAGTATTGAAAAAGGGATGTTCTTTTCTAGGTGAAAGGCTTGGGCAAAAATGGAGCTGATAGCCATACAATGGAACATAGACAATGTACTGATATTAATACAAGAAATGGAGAGCATAAGTGCACATTTATGAGAAGACATATAAGATATGTTGTTATAACTTGAGGCTATAACAATATATCTTAGATTGATATAGCTTGAGTTTATAATATAATCCCCCAGAGGAGTAGGGGGATTAGATTGAGTGGAAAGACACAATCATTTGAGAAGAGAAACTTAAAGTAATAGAATTCCATGGTGTTAGAAGTATAATTCATGTGGATAAGGCAATTACCAATAAATATAGCTGAAATAGCGTTGGAGAGAGTGACAATGAACCAAGAAATAAAATCTTTATAGATGATGGAGAGTCACACTGCAGTCTACAATGGTTACAACAGGGAAAGACATTGTGCTTTAGTCTGTTAATATCCAAAGCAAGAAGGTTTAGAGAGGAAGAAAGAAGGAAAAAAATAAAATATTTTCCTAATACTTCAGGGAGACTTGGCCATTTTGAAGGTCATTACAGAGACACAGTGTCAAGTATTAATCTGATATTGTCATCTTCATTTAAATAAATGAAGTCAATATGGTAAATTTTAGTCTCAGTTACTGGAATTTAACATTTGTTCAGAAAATCAGCTGACTGCTTTTTAGTCATCTCTGACTGATCTGGAAGTGGTTCATTAAGTGTGAGGAGAGTCCTCAGACTAGAAATTGAAAATGGAAACTTGAAATCATTTTATTACCTTATGAATTTGACAATCTAGAGGAAAGTGACTCGACCAAGATTTATAGTGTTAATAATTAGGAAAGCCAACGATAAAACATAACTAGAGTTCTTAAGTTATGGTTGGCAAATTTAGTCAAAAAGCAAAATAAAGCAAAACAAAACTAACAGTAGCAACAACAAAAACAAACAAAAAAGAAAGCAGGATGACCAGTTAAATTTTAATTTCAGATAAACAAAATATTTTCTATTATTAGTCCGTCTTAAATATTGCCATGAAACATACTTATACTACAAAAGTATGTGTTGGTAACCCTGTCCTGAATAAGTCAGTTCACCTGCTTTTCCATGTCTATCCAATGGAATTGAATAACCTACCTGTATATGTTAAAAAACATGGTTTGTATATATTTGTGTGTTGGGGAAAGTTTGTTATACTATAAGAAATTGGTGCATGCTTCCTTTGTGCCTATGCATGATACTTTCACAATATTTTACGAGAGTTAGAGGCAATTATAACAGAAAATCAGAAACAGCAAGATAAATATAAATATCATCTCTTATAATGACTGCTTCTTGTTTCATCTGATAGTCTAACAATATAAGAGCATCTTGCCAAGAGTAGTTGCAGTTTCTAGGAAAAGGAGAAATTTTGTTGGAGGTCAGTCAAGTATACTTATCTTTACCATTTTCCTTGCCATTGTTTGTATTTATTTAGAATCACATTATTAGCATAGTTATTATTATAACCAAGGGCAATAAATGTTCACTGACCTGCATATATTTTCTATTAAACCTTTTCCTGAAACTATTTGCTGATCATTTTCAGTGACTGAACCTTTAGTTCCACAGCAGCTCAAATTATTTCTAAATGACTTACCACATCATTAGAGTTTACACCTTATTCCTGGACAAAATTGATTCATTTAAATAGGTAATGATTTGCTCCCAGATTAACACAACAGTAACATTTCAAACTATTGACTGAAAATGTCAGCCTTTCACATTTCAAATGAAAGGATTTGCAGTCACCAAAATGGTGAGGTAACTAAGTAAATGGTGGTTGGTAACTTGTTATTTTTCACAAATGGCATTAAAAATAGATTTTAAAACATTATTTACTTGCTATTAATTTGGCTTTGCTTAATTTGAATTAAGATTAGTCAGTTATTAAACACCCTTTTTATAACATCCTTCTGCAAATTCTCACTCTACAAAGGATATGAGATAAAATAATATTTTAGTTTCTTAAGATGTTTTTAGATTGGTGTTCATTTGCAAACAAGAAAATAAGTTGCATAAGGCGATATTAAAATATCAATTAGCAAGTTAAAAACCTTCATAAAGATAAATCAGTACCTAAATTAGCAAGTATACTGTTAGGATATTAGAAATTGATATTAACTTTCTGAGGTTAATAATAATAATTTCCTTTTGCTCCTGAGTGCATATATTACATAATTTATTTCTCATAATGATGCTGTGCAGTTCTTTTGAATATAGAAACTGAATCTCAGAAAGTTAGTGATTTAGCTGGTCATGTAGCTGGTCAACCTGAGATACAAATTCCAAAGCCTGTGATCTGTGTACTGTAGAATTATACAAAGTTTTTGAAAAAAAACTCAATACTATATTAGTGATATATTATGCACGGTGTTTTTGATTGTTTTAAAGAAATTACTATTATCAATAGATGATAAATTATTTGTATAGTGCTTCCATTGTTCAATTACTTTTACTTATTTCAATTTTATTTTAAAATCATTTCAATCCTCAGCGATAGATGCCAATGTTACTAGTAGATAACAATGTTACCATAAAGTAGCCAAGAGAGTACATGATCAGAAATCAGATCCATATTTCTTGTCTCTAAGATATTCTACTATACCGTGCTGAAAACACACTCTGGACGCCATCCTCACTTTGCTTGGGCACTGATTGTCTGAACTAGGCAGCCCTCTTTTACAGACACTCTAATTACCCCACTTGCTTCCCAATACTTTGCTTTTATGGTGATACTCACTTCATAGTATTCAGACTCTGACACTCTTCTCTGCACCACCAGAGCCTCTCCTATACTTCAGGCATGAAACCCTTCCTTACTTGGCTCATCTAATGTCTTTAGAATGTAATTTTTCTGAGACAGAGAGAAAGAAGCAAAAAACTTTTAAGTGATATGGTATCTGAAAGAAGGTAAGTAAGTACACAAAAACAGCTCTACTCATGTTCAACTTTTTCTTTGCAGTGTGCTGAAAACACTTCCCAGTTTGCTCAAAACAAGTGGTAGTCTTATTGGGTTAAGGAAATATAGTCCTGAATCTGCGAATGTCAAAGTGAATGGATACTAAAGGGGGGAATCTCCAGAGAGGTGAGAACCCCAAAATGGGCAAATCCCAATCTGCGTTTCTCATAAATATATAGTTGGCTCACTCCAAAACTTCATTAGAACAGGGCAAGATGTCAAAGAAGTCAGCAGAGATTAGCAACTGGTATGCTAAAGAGCTGAACAGAGATCCTAGCTGCTGTGTTTTCAAGGAATTCTATTTGTATACTTGTTTGTTTAATTTTTTATTCCCACATGAAAAGAATATAGTATATTCCTCTCCTTTCAATTTCTTGGATCTTATTAGCATAATATAAATATTAGGTCCCATATTATTATCAAATTTTTATATTTTCCATTATATATCTCTTCTTTAATAACAATTTTTACATTTACACAGTTTTGTAACCAATTTAAATTTGCTTTAAGTTTGAAGAGTGTGTAAACCTGTATCTCCTCAACAAAATTTGATAATTTGATGTTCTGTGTATGTAATAGGTTAAGCGTTTTAGGTTAATTTTTTTTAATTAATAATTTTCCACCCATGGGTTATTTTTAAATGTTTTGCTATGCAATCTCACATTACACTGTGATTGAATAAATGCCAATTTGCATGACCAAGTAATTCAGAAGAAAAGAAATGCAAATGACTAAGAAGAATATGCAAACTATTCAACCTCATTACTTATCATTGGCATGATAATTAAAATAATAATCATCATATTTGAAACATCAGAAAAAATTTGTAAAACAATTATTACCCAGGGTTGGCATGGATGTGAGAAAATGAGCACTTTTTTACATTGTTGAGTGAAATATAAATTTGTACTAGGTGCTTGAGGAAGACAATTTGACAAAATGCATAAAAAATATGTGCATACCTATTGTATTATATAGGATGATTTTAGTCTGACATAAATTAACATCTAATATAGTTTGGATATTGTCTCCTCCAAATCTCATGTTGAAATTAATTCCCAATGTTAGAGATGGGGCCTAGTGAAAGGTGTTTTAACCAGGGAACAGATCCCTTATGAATAGCTTGGTGCCTTCCCTGTGGTAATAAGTGAATTCTGGCTCTATTATTTTATGCAAGATCTCATTGTTAAAAAGAATCTGGTGCCTCCTTCCTTTCTCTTGTTCCCTCTCTTGCCATGTGACAAGCCAGTTCCCCTTGCCTTTGCCAGAGTAAAACTCCCTGAGGACCTCACCTATGCAGATGCTGGTACCATGCTTCTTGTACAGCCTACAGAGCTGTGAGCCAAATCAACGTCTTTTCTTTAGAAATTTTCCAGCCTTGGATATTCCTTTATAGCAACACAATGGGTTAACACAGCATCAAAAGAAAGTTATGATCTAACATACAATGTTAGAAGTAAGATTTCAGGGATCTTTGATTCAAGGGTTCAATGATGTTATTAAAAACCTAGAATCCATGCTTTTGACTTCAGAGTACTAGCTTTGTCCTCTAAATGATTACTTTCTTAATCACAAGATGGCTACTATAATTCCAGTCATCCCATCCAGAAGTAACAGAATGTAGAAAAAAAAATATTCCTTGGATATCTTTTTAAAGTGAGGAAATATTTTTATGATCCCTTCAGGATATTTTTTTTTTCATATCTCCTTGGCAAATATTGAATTCAATATCATTCCTAAACCAATTATGGACAAGGAAATTAGGATTACTTTGATGGTCTTAGACATCATTTGGGGTAGATAGGATACTGGGAAGTTAACAATTCTTCCCCTTTCACCTATTGACCCAGCAATTTCTCTTCCAGGCATTTATCTTAATAGAGTAATTGAGAGCATAAGTAAAGACACATATAAAAGGAAATTTATTACATTTTTATAATGGTGAAAAACTGGAAAATGTATACATAGCCATTAAGAGTTTAAATCTTAAAGTGTTAGCAACAAGATGGTGGAAAAGGAAATCATACACCCTATGCACCCACAGAAATGATGATTTAACTATAACATACAGACCATAATATCTTTCTGAGGGGTCCAGAAGTTGCAATTCCCCTAGATAAGCAAGAAATTGAGAACATCACCATAGAAACAGGTAAGAAGAGCAATTTTACTTTAGCCCTATAAGCCCCTCCCCTAAGCTGGCACAGCTCAGCCCTGAGACAGATCATCTCAGCCTGCAACTTCTCTTTTGAGGAAAAGAGAGAGTGGAGTATGAATCCAAAGTACTTGCCCTTTCAGAGTACTGCATGAGGGACCTGGTTTTGTTTTGCCTTATGCAAAACACCAAAGGAACTGGCATAGTTCTGACATCTGGGAGCAGTTAAAAACAAAGAAAATAGTTAGATGCCATACTGAGGCCAGTATGGGTCTGCAAGATTAGGAGAAGGCACAGAAGAGAGGGAGAGGAGCAGAGCATGCATCCCACATCCCCACCTTTTAATTCAATACTGTGGGGAAGAAAAGCAAGCAGTTTACTGTGGCCAGTATGGCTCTGTGAGACTCAGAGTAGGCACACAACTCTGAGTGTTTTCCCCCAGGGAGGAGGGAGAGAAGTGGAGCATGCATCCAACATGCTGGCCTTTTTGTGTACTGAACTAAGGAAAACTGGTGGGCAGTATACTGTAGCTGGCACAGCTCTGTGAATTGGGAAAAGGTGCACAACTTTAATATTTTTTTCTCCAGGAAGGAGGAGGAAGAGTGAGATATGCACATCCATAGAAAAGCTTTAAAGTGCTCACAGAATGCCTATCTGGTCTGACTGTTGGAAGTCTTTCCATTTTGAAGCCAGTCCCTAAAGACTGGGGGAAGAGGCTGTTTTCTTCATATGTGCTGACACTGACACAAAGGTAAAAGAAATACAAAGAATCAGGAAAATATGACAAAATCAAAGCCATAGAAAAAATCTCCAGTAACCAACCCCAAAGAAATGCAGATCTAAGCCTGGGCATGGTGGCTCCCATCTGTAATCCCAGCACTTGGTGAGGCCAAAGCCAAAGGATCACTTTCTGTTGCTGTATCCTCTAGGCTTTGGCATGTTGTGTTTTCATTTATATTTGTTTCAAGAAAGTTTATAGCAATAAATGCCTCCATCAAAAAAGTAGAAAGATTTCGAGTAAACAATAAAACAATGTACCTCAAGAGACTAGAAAAGCAAGAGCGAAACAAATTCCAAATTAGCAAAGGAAAAGAAATAATAAGGAGCAGAACTGAACTAAAGGAAAGAGACTAAAAAAAAAATCAATACAAAGTATCAACAAAATTAAAAGTTGATTCTGTGAAAAAAATAAAATTGCTACACTTCCAGCTAAACCAACCATGAAAAGAATAGAAAAGGCCCAAATAAAGAAAATCAGAAGTGAAAAAGAAGACGTCACAACTGATGGCACAGAAATGCAAAAGATCATCAGAGACTACTATAAACATATGCTAACAAACTGGAATACTTAAAGGAAATGCATAGATTATTGGAAACATACAACCTGCCAAGTTTGAATCAGGAAGAAATAGAAAACCTGACAGACCAATAGAAGAGTAGCAAGACTGATCAGTAAGAAAGTCTCAAAAGCCCAGAATCAGATGGATTCACTGCCAAATTCTGCCAACTGTATATAGAAAAGCTAATACAAATCCCCCTGGAAACTATTCCAAGAAATTGTACAGGAAGGAATTTTCCCTAACCCTTCCACCAGACCCTCATTACCCTGATACCAAAACCAACCTAACACACAAAAATAACAACAGACAAAACTACAGGCCAAGACCAGGAGCAATAGCTTACGTTTATAATCCCAGCACTTTGGGAGGCTGAGGTGGGAGGATTGCTTGTGCCCAGGAGTTCAAGACTAGCCTAAGCAACATAGGTAGACCTCGTCTATACAAAAAAATCAAAACATTAAGCTGGGCACGGTGGCATGTGTCTGTAGTCACAGCTACTCAGAAGGCTGAGGAGGAAGGATCACCTGAACCTAGGAGGTCATGGATGCAGTGAGTTGTGATCATGCCACTGCACTCCAGCCTGGGCAGCAGAGTGAGACCCTGATTCAGAAAGAAAGAAAGGAAGAAAGGAAGAAAGGAAGGGAGGGGGAGGGGGAGAGAGAGAGTGAGAGTGAGAGAGAGAAAGAAGGAGAGAAAGAAAGAGAAAGAGAAAGAAAGAAAGAAAGAAAGAAAGAAAGAAAGAAAGAAAGAAACTACAGGCCAATATTCCTGATTAACACTGACGTAAATTTCAAAATATCCTCAACGAAATGCTCGCAAACCAACTACAACAGCATATAAAACACATAATACACCACAATCATGAGGAACTTTACCAGGGATGCAAGATGGTTTAACAAATGGAAATCAATGGATGTGATACATCATATTAACTGAATAAATACTAAGACTATATGGTCATTTTAATAGATGCAGAAAAAGCATCTATGAAATTCAACATCTCTTCACTATAAAAACTGTTAACAATGCAGGCATACAATGAATATACCTCAAAATAATAAAGGCCATATATGACAAACCCACAGCTAACATCATACTGATTGGGGAGAAATTGGAATAATTTCCCCAAAGAACTAGAACAAGATAAGGATGTCCACTCTCGCCACTCCTATTCAACACAGTACTGGAAGTCCTAGTTAGTGCAATCAGGCAAAAGAAAGAAAGGAAAGGTAACCAAACTGGAAAAAGTGGAAGAAAAATTGTTTGTCTTTGCAGATAACATGATGTTTTTTTTTCTTCTCTCTTTTTTTGTGGGGAAATACGTGTTTTATTGACTACAGGAGGTACTGAATTTGTACAGTGATACACAAAGAGAAAGCTGTCATGAAATTTACAATGTGCCCATCTTGAAAACCAATATTCAACTAGTGACATTAGCTGCAACTTCCCAAACATACTCATGTCCACACACTAACACATGCTAACATTCCCATTAGTTCTGCATGATTGTAGCCAAAACTAAGAATTGCAAAAGGTATAATGGAAGAAAATTGGTAATACACAGTCTCAAATCCCAGTCATAAGATTGACCTTGTTAAATGAAATGAAGAAATGTTATGATGTAGCTAGAAGATGTGAAGTGAAAAAAGCATGGCAAGTCATGCTATGTCTCTAAGCTTTCTTGTCAATATTTCCTATTTCTAAATATGGAGAAAATGGACACAGGCACTAGTAGCCAATTCCGACTCTTGCCTCAAAGAAGGCAGAGACTCTGGAGCCAGAGGTGTATTCAAATTCAGAAGGCACAGAATGAGAAAAGGGTCCTCTACAGACATGAACCCATGGCCGGGTTTATTTCTGAAGTCAGATCCCTTTCAGCAGCCTGATGAGGGTTTTCTATCCAAATTCCTTTCTTCTGTGGAGGAGGGCGGTGCCTAAGGTAATTTCCAGGATAGAGTAGGAATGAGGAGGCAGGCCCAGGCCGGGATTGGCGTGCACTAAATGCTCACTTTCCCGCAGGGAGGGCCGCCATCTTCCCATATCCTGGCTTCCAATGTCTTCTCCCTCCAGCCGACGCTCTTGGGTTGGGAAGTGTGGACAAAGACGAGTGAGGCGCTTGTTTGGTCTACCTCCCAGCTCCCTTGGTCCATAGCAAGTCTGGGCTTGTAGGTGTGATTGGAACAGGGTGGGGGAGGCCTGTGGAAGAAGGGAAGGCCAAGCAGAGCGGGGTCGAAGGCTGGACACAGGAGCCTAGAAAAGGGCAGCTGCCTGCGATGGGCTTCCAGAAAAACGCGCCCAGACAACGGAAGCAAGAGCATCTCCTGGGCTAAGTGGAGCTCTCGGGGCTACCCTGCTGAGTCTGTAAGTGGCAAATCTCCTCTATGACTACCAGGCGTGTGGGCAGGTTTGAGGACCGGCCATGCTTCTCCCGAGTGGTACCCCTGCACAGAAAGCACCCCCTCCCGCTGTGCGCACAGCTCGGTGAAGCTCCCCATGTGCCTTTCACGACCCTACTCCTGGCCCACCATGGACGCCCAGTCAAACGCACACACAGGCACCCAAGCTCGCAGTCTTTCCCCCAGTGCTGAGCCAGGGCATCCTGGGACTATTTTATTGAGAGCCATGCCAAGAGAAGTGTCTATTCAGTGCTCTGGAGGCTCAAGATCCCCCTTGGCACTGGAGCAAACGCAGAGGTTTCGTACGAGAAACATCCTTGGGCAAAGAACTTGCTGCACTCCTCGGTACCTTGGAGGCTCCAGCCGCCCATCGTGATGCGGATCTGTCTCAACCAACAATCAAGGCGTAAGGGTAGTGGCCCCCGGAAGCCCACGGGGGGGTGGGCGGGGAGGTTAATGCTGGGAACAGATGTGTGGGGCTGCGGTCATCTGTTACTAGAGTGGGACGAGCCGGGCAAGGAAGGCCGTTGGGAGACGCGTCGGTTTGGTTTCTGGTGGGCGATTGCTGCCTCTGCCTTTCCTGCTTCTCCTGCCCATGCCTGCGAGATGTTAGCTACAGCACCACGTCTGGCCTGGGGCGGCTCCCCTGGACGGAAAAGTGACGGGATCCGGAAATTTCCAGGCACAACTGCCCAGAGGAGTTGGCAAACAGATCCCAGGGGAAGTCTTGACTGTCCTCAAAAAGGTCGTACAGGTCGGGCCGAAGGGGGACGGACAGGGCCCAATATACCCTGGGCTCAAGGCTGGTGGCTGCATTGGGGGTCCTGGCTCTGGGGCTGCGGTTTGCTGGCTAGCCAGCGCTCCACTAGGAGAATGCGCCATGGCGCTGCTGCTTCACCTTAGGCAAGTTGAGAAATCTGGCATTATTAAGCGTGTGTGTGTGTGTGTGTGTGTGTGTGTGTGTGTGTGTGTGTGTTTGTGTGTGTGTGTGTGTTGGAGTCTCTGTCGCCCAGGCTGGAGTACAGTGGCACAATCACAGCCACCACAGTCTTAACTTCCTGGGCTCAGGCCATCTTCCGCCTCAGTCTTCCAAGAGGCTGGAACTACAGGCATGCACCACCATGCCCAGCTAATTTTGAGATTTTTGTTGTAGAGATGAGGTCTTGTCAAGTTTCTCAAGCTGATCTCGAACCTATGGGCTCAGGCAATCCTCTCACCTCGGCCTCCCAGAGTGCTGCGATTACAGGCGTGAGCCACCAAGCCCAGTCTTATGTTTAGGGAAACCAAACAAATTCACCAAAATCTATTAGAGCTTATCAACAAATACAGTGCAACTGCAGAATACAAAATCTTCCTACAAAATTCAGTAGCATTTCTATATACCAAAATAATGAAATAGATAAAAAAATAAATCAAGAAGACAATCTCATTTACAGTAGCTAAAAATAAACAAAAATCTAGGAATAAATTTAACCGAGGAGGTGAAAGATCTCTACAAAAATACTATAAAACACTGATGGAAGAAATTAAAGAAGTCTCAAACAAATGGAAAGGCATCCCATGCTCCTGGATCAAAAGAATTAATATTATTAAAAGTACCCAAAGCAATCTAAAGATTCAATGCAATCCTTATTAAAATACCAAAGCCATTTTTCAAAAAATGAAAAGAAACATCCTAAAATTTTTATGGAATCAAGAAGAGCCTGAATAGCCAAAGCAATCCTGAGCAAAAAGAACACAGCTAAAGCATCACACTATCAGACTTCAACAGGTATTACAAAACTATAAAAACCAAAATAGTATGCTACTGTTCTAAAAATACATAGAATGAAGCAGAAACCAGAAACCAGAAATAAATTTATATATTTATAGTAAACTGATTTTCAACAAAGTTATCAAAAATATGCTCTGAGTTCAGGATGCCCTCTTCAACAAATGGTGCTGGGAAAACTGCCAACAATATGCAGAAGAATAAAATTGGACCCCTATCTCTCACCATATACAACTCAAAATTGATTAAAACATAAGACCTGAAACCATTAGATAACCTGAAAAAAAATTAGAAAAACACTCAGGAAATTGGACTAGGCAATTATTTTATGGCTAAGATCTCAAAAGCACAGACAACTAAAACAAAAATAGACAAGTTGAACTATATAAAACAAAAAAACTTTCTGCACAGCAAAGGAAACCATCAACAGAGTAAAGAAACAAACAGTTAAATGGGAGAAAATATTTGTAATCTACTTATTCAATAGAGAATTAATATCAGAATATAGAGGGAATTCACAAAAATCAACAATGAAATAACCAAATAATCCCATCAAAAAGTGGGCAAAGGACATGAATAGACATTTCTCTAAAGAAGACATAAATGGCCAATGGATATATGAAAAAATGTTCAACATCACTAATCATCAGGAATGTGCAAATTAAAACCACAAGGAGACATCATCTTACCCGAGTTAGAATGACTATTTTTAAATTTTTAAATTTATTTTAAAGATGTGGGGTACAATTCAGGGTTAGGTATACAATGTTCATTATGCAGTCAATGTTCATGACTTGAGTTCCTCCGGGTATATTCCCAGTAGGGGAATTGCTGGGTCATATGGAAGGTCAATTTCTAGTTCTTTCAGAAATCACCATACTATCTTCCAAAGAGGTTGCACTAGTTTGTCTTCCCACCAGCAGTGTGGAAGCATTTCTTTTTCTCCGCATCCTCACCAGCATCTGCTGTTATTTGTTTTATTAATGATGGCCAGAATGGCTATTATTAAAAAGACAAAAAATAAAAGATGTTGGCAAAGATGTAGAGAAAGTGGAACTTATACACTATTGATGGTAATGTAAATTAGTACATCAACTGTGGAAAACACAATGGTGAGTTCTCAAAAATCTAAAAATAGAATTACAATCCAGAAATCCCACTAATAGGTATCTATCCAAAGGAAAAGAAATCAGTATATTAAAGTGATAATGTATCACTATTCACAATGGCTAGAATATAGAATCAACCTAAATATCTATGAACAAATAAATGGATAAAGAAAATGCAGCATATACACAATAAAATACTGTTTGACCATAAGAAGAATGATGTCATGTTACTGGCAGCAACATGGATGGAACTAGAGGTCATTATGGTGAGTGAAATAAGCCAGGCAAAGAAAGACACATACTAAATGTTCTCAATCATATGTGGGAGGTAAAAAAAAGTAGATCTCATAAAGATAGAGTAGAATAGTAGATACTAGAGGCTGGGAAGGGTAGGTGGGTGGAGGGAGGAGAGAGGCAGTTTAATGGGTACAGACATATATGGAGGACCCGCCAAAAACTATAATTTATTTATTTAAAAATTGTGTATTCTTGCATGCTTAGACTTCACAGTCACATCAAGGTACTCTGTTTGATGCAATACATCTATCAATATGCTTTTCCACCGCTCAAAACATTTTTGAACTCATCAATTTTGATTCCTCTTAATTTTTCTGTAATTTGTTTTTGTCTCACCTCTTCCATATCGGCAAAACATTTCCCTTTGAGGGCTTTTTTCATCTGGGGAAACCAAAAAAAAGTTGCTCAGAGCAAGATGGGGTAAATAGGGAGGGTCATGTCATTTTTCGTCACAAGCTGCTGAACACTCAGCATGGTGTGGGCAGGTGCATTGTCATGGTGGAAGAACCAGTCACCTGTTTGCCACAACTTGGAATGTTTTTTCCACAAATTGTGATGTAACCTTCTCAAAACTTCAAGATAAAAACTGGTTAACCATTTGATCCAGAGGAACAAATTCTGAGTGCACTACATGGAGCCCACCCTCCAAAACGATAATTCCATTTTTTTTGGGGGGGGGGTCTCCCTTATGGTTAAATGAAAGATTTGAATTGTATTGTTCAACAACATAGTATAATAACAACAGTTAACAACAATGTATTGTATATTTTAAAGTACCTAGAAGAGAGGACTTGGAATGTTTCCAACACATAGAAATGATAAATATGCAAAGTGATGGAGACCTCAAATACACTGACTTGATCATTACACATTCTGTGCATGTAACAAAATATCACATATCCCCCATAACTATGTAAAATATGAAATAAATGAAAAATAAACACAAATAATGTTTATTGCTTTGTTAGGGACATTCCTAAATGAAAAGCATTTACTCTTTCTGCAAGTGCATGAAACTGAAGAGTAAGGACACCACTAACACAGTTTGGTGCCATTTCCTCTTTATTGGAACTTCCCTGCTGACAACTATTTAATGATCTCTGATATAGAGTATATACCTAGGAATGTGATTGCTGGGTCACATAATATGCACATCTTCAACCATATTAAATAAGGGCTAAATGTTTTCTAGAGTGGTTATATCAACTTACAATCCTACCAGCAGTATGTAAGATTCTCATTACTTTACATTCTTTTTTTTTTGAGTTGGGGTCTCACTCCATCACCCAGACTGGAGTGCAGTGGCAAGCTTCCAGCCACCGCAGCCTCGACCCTCTGGGCTCCGGCGATCCTTCCACCTCAGCCTTCCAAGTAGCCAGAATTACAGGCACGCGCTACTATGCCTGGCTAATTTTTGATTTATTGTAGAGATGAGGTCTCGGCAAGTTGCCAGGGAGGGTCTCAAACCTGCGGGCTCAGGCAATCCCCAAACCTCGGCCTCCCAAAGCACTGGGATTACAGGCTGAGCCACCGAGCCAGGCCAATTTACATTCTTATAACGACATGGTATTGTCACTTTTTAAAATTCTCCAATCTGTCTGTAGTGCAGCGGTATCTTGCTATAACTTTTAGCTATATTTCACTCTTAAAATTATTAATATTTTCTTTAATATTTAGTGCTCTTTTTTGTCTAGTTTAAGAAATCTTTCCTTACTTCAGGTTATAAAGATACTTGTCTTTATTTTATTTTAAAATATATATTATTTTATCTTTCACATTTATATCTATAATCCATGTAAGTTTGTGTGTGTTTGTGTATGTTCTCTAGCAGTGGGTAGGAGTTTAAGTTTCAAGGGAGTTATAGTTCTAGAAATGTATTTATGTTATCTGAATATTTATATTCTTATAAATTTGTTTATAATGATCTCTCATATTTTAATGTCTTAAAGATGTATAGTAATATATTATGAATTACTAATTTTGCAATTTTTTTCTAACACATGCATTTGAAGCAATAACTTTTCCTCTAATAATGTTCTAATGATATCCCCCAAATCTCATTATGCAGTATTTTCATGAATATTCAGTTTGAAATATTTATAATTGCCATTATTATTATTTTACCTATGTGTTATTTAGACGAGTGATGTCATCAGAGTAAAGTTCAAATTAGTTTTCCAAAATCACTAAGTTCCCTTAGGACAAATGTACCTTTTATGTTCATTTATTTTCAGGGTTTTCATTTTTTCTTCAAATTTTACCTGTTAATTTTATTCTTTCTCATTAGTTACTTGATGATTTAAGAATCTGTGGTGAGTGGTCTGGTTGTATAGCTCCAGCTTCTTTAGTTACTGGCATGTTGGAATGAATAATTTAGCTCACAGTTTCTACAAATATCTTTAATGTGTTTTAATTATTAGGGGTTTTTTTCTTTTAAATTTTAGAAGTTCTATTTGTCTTTTTTATAAAACTCAACAATCTTTTAAAAATACTATATTTTTTTATTGTGTTTCATTTTATCTTTTATTTATTTAAATATAAAAATACTCAATTCTATATTTTATATTAGATAATTCTATTAAGTACAGATTCTTGGCTGTCTATTGTAGATTTTATTGTTCCTGCTGCTTCTTGTTAGAGGTGGATTTTCTGATCTATTATGTATTTGTAGAATGCAAGCTCATGTAGAATCCAGTTTTTTCTGTGGAGATTCTAGAAAGCCGGGGTAGAGGGCACATTTTTTTCAGAGAAGTTTAGCATTTGTTTCTTTTAAGAATACAGGATATTACTCACCTAAAACTATTTCATCTTAATTTCTTGCCTTTTTTTTCTACACCACAGAGGAAACGTAAATTGAAGCCCCTTCACCTGTGTAAAAACTATGTTAATGTTACGAGTTTTTAGAGGAGAGTTTTCTTTTTCTTTCTTTTTCTTTTTTTTTTTTTTTTTGAGTTGGAGTCTCACTCTGTTGCACAGACTGGAGTGTAGTGGCACGCTCCCGGCCACCGCAGCCTCGACCTGCTGGGCTCTGGCAATCCTTCCTCCTCAGTCTTCCAAGTAGCTGGAACTACTGGCGCGCGCTACCACGCCCGGCTAATTTTTGATTTATTGTAGAGATGAGGTCTCGCCATGTTGCCCGGGTGGGTCTCAAACCCGCGGGCTCAGGCAATCCACTCACCTTGGCCTCCCAAAGGCGCAGGATTACAGGCTGAGCCACCGAGCCCAGCGAGTTTTCTTTTTCAATTAGACATCAATATGAAACAGAAGTCTCTTTTTTTATTTTCTTTTGCCATTTTATGGTTTTTTCCTCTATTGTATCATTTTAATGAAGATATAGCCTTTTGAGAATCCCGAATTTATGCAGAAAGTTTTCACTTGAAGTTTTTACTTACGGGGCTCAGGGCTTAAATGTCTTCCTCCAATATTCTAGTAAAAAACAAACCAAAGAACAACAGCAAAAAAAATTGGTTTCCCAGATAGACAAAACACCTACAGAGCAACAACAGATGCAGCTTGAGCATCAAGTTAAGATACTGCTTCTCAGCTGCTTCATTTCGATTCCTTATTAATATCTTGCAAGCTCAGATGTGCATTAGGAAGTTGTTTTTGATATTTCACCTGACCTATCTAGTCATTTTATAATGGAGCTACTTTTAAGATATCTAATATACTGCCAGGAAGAACATATTCATAAAGATATTTTAAAAGACGCTATTATGAATATATGTTTTTAAGGTTGTGGTGAAGGAAAATGCCTTTTGAGCTTCCTCTGGGGATATATAGTAGCTATGCATGAGAAGGGTACATCAAGGCCATGTATATCATTGGGTTAATTCCTGTATATCAGGAGTCCCGAACCCTCAGGTCGCAGACAGGTACCCGTCCATGACCTGTTAGGAACTGGGCTGCACAGCAGGAGGTGAGTGGAGGGCGAGTGGAGCTCACCTCTGTCAGATCCGCAGCAGCATTAGATTTTCATAGGAGTGCGAACCCTATTGTGAACCGCACATGCGGGATCTAGTTACATGCTCCTTATGAGAATATAATGTCTGATGATCCCAAACAACTCTCCTTCCCTTACCCCCTCATCCATGGAAAAATTGTCTTTCAGGAAACCAGTCACTGATGCCAAAAAGTTGGGGACCACTGCTGTATTTTACACTAAGGATATTTCTGGCATGTTCAACTATATTTAGTATGACTACTATTAGTAAGATGTTAATCGTTTTTTCTAGCCTACCTGCCAAGGACACGTACATTGATAATTTTAACCCAATATAAAAATATCTTTTCCCTTCATTAATTACATTCAGAAACCATTTTCACACTTAATCTCTAAATTCATTTAGATATAATTTAGAAAAATTGTATAACCTATGTTGCATGTGATTTTGCTTTAATTTTAAGCTTTTAAATTCATCTCCTCAGAGAATACTGGGATCTGACTCTATTATTAGAAACACTAATGGGTAGGGTTAGAGGTAAAAGGAGTTAGCAGGCTTGCTCTCAGGAGGTAACTCCCCAATAATAATGTTAGTATAGTCAAGCAAGAGTTAAGAAGAATAGGTATAGTTACTAAGGGAGGCAGAGATATTTTGCTGCTGGAGTTTGGGTCCTCTCTGCATCCTCTGATTGTATCCTTCCTATTCTCTGCATCCAACTTTATCCTATTCAATGCTGTAATTTTCCCAAGAAAGGAACATTGATAAGGCTGTGTAGATTTAACTGAAATTGAACTTTGGCTACTCAGGGGATTACATTAACTATTTGGTTTTCCTTCTTTTCAGCCTTGTAATAGCAAAATAGAATAGATTCATTTAGCATGGTCTTGGTCATATCAATTTCCTCGTTGTTCCTAGAATTTAAGAATTTGAGAATCTTGTTCTTTTCCCATGATGTAGCCAACACTGTTAGAAGCAGTCTTTTGCATATTGTTCTATAAAAGTTATTCCCTCCCCCAAAGTTTTACCTTCGATGATCACTGCATTTTAGGTGTCTGGAAGCATAATTTAATCAGCTGTTTTGCTATTGTATGCCACGGCCTACTTGATGATTATCCATACATATTAATGGTATCTTTTACTGCATTCAATCTATATTAAACTAGATAATTACTCTTAGCTTTTGTTTCATCCATGGGTATCTGTGAAACACAACACATTCACTGTAATGGTTTCAGTATCAGTTTGTGTTTCTGGTTTCATACAAAAAAAAAGCAATTCTAGCTGACAAACAAAAATGTCAAGAATATTGAAAGGATATCAGTTATATCACATAATTGACATGAAGTAAGGAGAAGCAGGTTCTAAAATGGATAATAAACCAAGGGAGACTAGGATTTGATTTCAAGTATATTCAGATACTAGATAGCCAAAAACAAACTTAAAAAAAAGTCAGTGAATAAAGACGTGGCTTAACATCATAGTATGTCATGTCAATAAGAATTGGTCAAGCAAAGCAAGTTACTTTAAGAAAGTAAAGATAAATGTCAGGAGATGCAAACGAAATAGGAATTAGCATAGGTGAAAAGTAAGCCGATATAGGCCACAAGATAAGAACTCATTCCAAATGGAAAAGCAAAAGACAAATAGGAATGTAGTTCCCATAACAAATTAGCATGTTTATATAAACAGCATGTTAAAGCTATGGCTATAATCAAATGGCAAAGCTTTGCAAACATATATTATAATCCCAGACTACCATTCTGCTTTGTATGTGAAAATAAATGGTTTCATACAGAAGTCAGAGCCTTCTTGATAGCTCTCTTGGGACATCATCAGTTGCTCATGACAGATAAAATAATTAAGTAGCAAGAGGTTAGATAGGGCTAACTTGGGTCTAATATTAAATTTTTCCTTGTTACAAAGGACCATGAAAACACAAAAAGAGTCTTTTCTGTGTGTGTTGCAAAGCCTTGGCATTTTGGTTTCTAAAGTTTATAGTTTTCCTTCCTAGCTAAGTTCTCGAACACATAGTAAAGCACTACTCCATTCAGCGATTACCACCAGCTTTCCCATTTGAACTTGCTTTACCTAATTAGGACATATCCTTGAGATATGCCATTCTCAGTGCTGTATACCCTTTTATTAACCTAGAGGGACAGGTACAAACTTGGTTTATTTTCTTCCTTTTTTCCATTTGAAGTCTGGTTCAATTAGAAGAGATCACATATCATAGAAAACATCAACAAAACAAAAAGCTGGTTCTTTGACAGAATTAACAAGATTGATGGTCCCCTAGCCAGAATGACCAAGAAAGAGAGAAAAGGCTCAAATAAACACAATCAGAAAAATAAAAGATCAAATCCCAACTGACCCCGAAGAAATACAAAAGATTATCAGAGATTACTATGCACACCTACATGGAAACAAATCTGATAACCTAAATGAAACGGGGGATTTTCTGACATCACACAGCCTCCTCAGGTTGAAACAAGAAGACATGGGACACTAAACAGACCAATAACAACCCAGGAAATTGATTCTGTCTTACACAAACTACCTACAAAAAAAAGTCCTGGATGGGATGGCTTTCCCGCAGAATTCTACAAAATGTACAATCAGGAGCTGACCAATCCCATTGAAAGTATTGCAGGCAATTGAGAAAGATGGAATTCTCCAAAATCATTTTACAAGCTAACATTACACTGATTCCAAACTGGGTAAAGATCGAACAGAAAAAGAGAACTAGGGGCCAATATCCCTTATGAACATTGATGCAAATTCCTCCACAAGATTCTAGCAATTCGGATCCAAAAACACATCTCAAAAATAATCCACCATGACCAAGTCGGCTTCATCCCCAGGATGCAGGGCTGGTTCAACATTCACAAGACCATAAATGTTATCAAATACATCAACAGATGTAAAAACAAGAACCACATGATTATATAATTAGATGCAGAAAAAGTTTTTGATAAAATCCAGCATCCCTTCTTGATTAAAAACCCTCAGACACCTAGGTATAGAAGGAACATACCTCAAAACAGTAAGTGCCATCTACGATAAACTCACAGCTAACATATTACTAAATGGACAGAAACTGGAAACATTTCTCCTGAAAACTGGAACAAGACAAGGCTGCCCACTCTCATCCCTCTTGTTCAACATTGGGTTGGAAGTCCTAGCTCAGGCAACTAGACAAGACAAGGAACTCAGGGGTATGCAAATAGGAAAAGAGAAAGTCAAGTTATCCCTCTTTGCTGATGATATGATCCTATACCTTGAAAATCCAAGAGAATCTGTCAAAAACCTGCTTTCACTGATAAAGGACTTTGGCAAAGTCTCAGGGTACAAAATAAATGTGCAAAAGAAAGTTATATTCCTATACTCAACAACAAGCAGGCAGAGACAAAAAATAAGAAGCACAATCCCATTCACAATAGCCACAAAAAAAAATTGAGATACCACGGATTCTTCCTAACCAGAAAAGTGAAAGACCTTTACAATGAGAACTACAAAACACTGTTCAAAGAATTCTAAGAAGACACAAACAAAAGGAAAAATATTCTATGCTCATGGATAGGAAGAATCAACATTCTTAAAATGTCTATCCTACCAAAGGCAATCTATAGATTCAACGCAATACCCATTAAATTACCAACATCATTCTTTTCAGACCTGGAAATGACAATACAGACATTCATATGGAAACATAAATGACTACGAATAGCCAAAACAATCCTTAGCAAAAGAAACAAGCCAGGAGATATCACACTTCCAGACTTCAAGCTTTACTATAAGGTATAGTAATCAAAACAACCTGATATTGGTACAAGAACAGGCATATAGATTAATGAAACAGCATAGAGATTCCGGAAGCAAAGTCTCAATTTCTCAACCTACTCATCTTTGACAAAGCCTCCAACAACAACCAATAGGAGAGGAAAACCTGTTCAGTAAATGGTGCTGGGAAAACTGACTGATCACAAGCAGAAAACTGAAACAGGACCCTACCTATCACTATACACAAAAATTAACTCTAAGTGGATCAAAGACCTAAATGAAAAACCTCAAACTCTAAGAATCTTAGAAAACGCAGGAGACACCCTTATGGAAATTGGAACTGGCATCCAATTCCTGACCAGAACCCTAAGTGCCCATACCATAAGAAATAAGATAGACAGCTGGGCGCGGTGGCTCAGCCTGTAATCCCAGCGCTTTGGGAGATTGAGGTGAGTGGATTGTCTGAAACTGCAGATTCAAGACCTGCCTGGGCAACCTGGCGAGACCTCATCTCTACAATAAATAAAAAATTAACCAGATGTGGTAGTACGTGCCTGTAGTTCCAGCTACTTGGAAGGCTGAGGCAGAAGGATCACCGGAGCCCAGCAGGTTGAGGCTGCAGTGGCCGGTTGCGGCCACTGTAGTCTGGGTGACAGATTGAGACTCCAACTCAGAAAGAAAGAAAGAAAGAAAGCAAGAAAGAAAGAAAGGAGGGAGGGAGGGAGGGAGGGAGGGAGGGAAGGAAGGAAGGAAGGAAGGAAAGAAGATAGACAAGTAGGACCTCATCAAATTAACGAGCTTCTGCAAAGCAAAAGAAACCATCAAGAGAGGAGGGAGACAGCCCACAGAATGGGAAAAATACTTGCCAACTGTATATATGACAAAAGCCTAACATCTAGGATCTACAAGGAACTCAAACATGCCGAAAAGAAAAAAACAAATAGCCCCATTAAAAAGTGGGCAAAAACAAAGCCTCCACCACCTACCACTGGGAGAGGAGAACCTATTCAGTAAATGGTGCTGGGAAAAGTGGCTGACCACATGCAGAAGTCTCAAACAAGACCGCTATCTATCCCCATACACAAAAATTAACTCTAAATGGATTAGAGACCTAAATGTAAAACCTCAAACCATAAGAACCTTAGAAAATGCAGGACATACCCTTATGGGACCTCATTAAACTGACAAGCTTCTGCAAAGTCAAAGAAACCATCAAGAGAGCAGGGAGACAGCCCACAGACTGGGAAAAAGTATTTGCCAGCTCCAGGTCTGACAAAGCCTTAACATCTTGGATCTACAAGGAATTCAAACGTGCTGAAAAGAAAAAAACTAACAACCCCATTATAAAGTGGGCAAAAGATATGAACAGACACTTCTCAAAGGAAGACATCCAAGCAGCCCACAGACACATGAAGAAATGTTCAACCTCACTAATCATCAAGGAGATGCAAATCAAAACCACACTGAGATACCACCTAACTCCAGTCAGAATGGCAATTATCTATAACTCAAAAAATATCAGTTGCTGGAGAGAGTGTGGTGAAAAGGGAACATTTACACTGTTGGTGGGAGTGAAAACTAGTGCAACCTCTGTGGAAAACAGTATGGCGATTCCTAAAAACTCTAAATATCTACCTCCCATATGACCCCGCAATCCCCTTACTGGGAATATACCCTAAGGAACTCAAATCACTCTATGAAAAAGATACCTGCACATGTATGTTTACTGCAGCATTGTTCACAATAGCAAGAACCTGGAAGCAACCATGCTGTCCATCAAAAGAGGACTGGACTTAAAAAATGTTGTACATATACACGATGGAATACTACACAGCCATAAAAAAGAACAAAATCATGAATTTCACAGCAACCTGGATGGAACTAGAGTCTATAACACTGAGTGACCTCTCACAGAAACAAAGATCTGAGTATTACATGTTCTCACTCATATAGTGGACCTTGAACATCCATCGTGATACTATAAAAAAAGGACTGACAGTGGTGGGAAACTATGGAGGGGGAAGGGAGGTGGGATTAACGGTAATAATATCTGTCTGGGGACGGGAAAACACCCCTTATCAACAAGGGTGCCTGAACGAAGCATATTTGTATACCTAACCCTTAACTGTACCCCACAATATCCAAATAAAAAATATTGATAAAAAAAAAGTGGGCAAAAAACCTGAATAGACACTTCTTAAAAGAAGATATACGGGCAGCCAACAGACACATGAAAAAGTGCTCAGCCTCACTCATCAGAGAAATGCAAATCAAAACCGTGTTGAGATACCACCTAAACCCAGTAAGAATGGCCTTCATTAATAAGACAAACAACAACAGATGCTGGCGAGGATGCAGAGAAAAAAGAACACCTCTACACTGCTGGTGGGAATGCAAACTAGTGCCACCTCTTTGGAAGACAGTGTGGTGATTTCTGAAATAACTAGAAATTGACCTTCCACATGACCCAGCAATCCCCCTATTGGGAATATACCTGGAGGAACTCAAGTCATTCTACAAAAAAGATACCTGCTCACGGATGTTTGTTGTAGCTCTATTCACAATAGCAAAAACAGGGAACCAACCATGCTGCCCATCTAAGCTGGACTTGATTTAAAAAATGTGGTTCATATACACAATGGAATATTTTGCAGCCATAAAGAGGGACAAACATATGGACTTCACAGAAACTTGGATGGATATAGAGTCAATCATACTCAGTGATCTATTGCAGAAACAATGAACCAAGTACCATATGTTCTCACTCATATGTGGACCTTGAATAGTTATCTAATACTATAAGAAAGGGATTGGCAGTAGTGGAAAGCTGCCAGGGGAGGGGTGGTGGGATTGGCAGTTGAGGGAAACTTCTAGGGGAAAGAGGGGCACACCTCATCCACAAGGGTATCTGCATAATAAATTCTTGTATACCTAAACCTGAACTGTACTCCACATCTTTAAAATAAAAAAATAAATAATAAAAAGAATGGGTTTAATGACTTAAGAGAGAAAAATAAAATGGGAATAGAAACAATCAAAAAAGAGACTTCTTTGAGAAATGATTATACTTTGAGCTCAAAACATGATATTTGAGTAGTATAGCATTTTGTGTATAATTCATAATTATAAATCCATAAACTTAATCTTCTAAAGATAAGATATAAAATTTATTTTAAATTACAATATTTTTTTTAGTAAGCAAAACTGAAAGCTAAGTTAATTTTACAACTTGATTTCAAGCATCATTCCTGCTTCAATCTGCCAGTTTTGATATATAGGCTTGCTTCAAGTATTCTATTTGACTTTTTATGTGTCAACCTCAAATCGTATCTTTTCTAAGACTGATATTAAAAATTTAACTTATTTCTTGCCAAAATGATAGAAACATGTGTAACTATAGCTTTTAAAATTTGTTGGCTTTATCCCAAAACAAAATGAGGATAAAGTAAGTGATTTTAGGCTTTATCTCTCTGTTGCATCTTAGAGCTTCCCAAGAAGAATATTTGGGAAACTTCAGTTTACTCTAGGGATAATAAAATCTAAAACTTAAAAATGGTATGGCATAACACTTATCATACTATATCAGAATTACATGATGTGAGCTCTTTGGAAGAAAGATATAAAAACCAACCTTCAAGATAGTCCCTGATGATCCTTGCCTCTTGTATGCGTGCACCTATGTTGTCCTCTCCCATAGTGAATCAGGATTTTCCCTGTGTAACCAGTAGAATATGACAGAAGTGACAATATCTTACTTCCGAGACTGTCATAAAAAGCATTGCAGCTTCCACGTTGATCTCTTATCACTCACTCTGGAAAAAGCCAACTGCCATAATAGAACTTTCATACAATCCTGTAGAGGGACCCATGTAGAGACGAATATACAGTCTTCCTGCTCTCAGGCAATATCAACTTGCCAGCCATGTGAGTGAATAACCTTGAAAGTATATCCTCCTCCCACAGTCAAGCCTTCAAATGATTGCAGTTCTAGTGGACATCTGGTTGAGAAACAGAAACATGTAAAGTGCTTCTGTATTTCCTGACCCAAAGAAACTACGAGATGTAATGAAAATGTATTGTTGCTTTAAGCCACTAGAGGTTTGGTGTTGTTAAATAGCAATGAATAATTTATAAGACAGTGTGACTGACTTATTAGCAAGTGTTGGTGTCCAATCATTGTTTTTGAATGAATGAATAAATTAATGAATACTGCTAGAAGTAGAAAATATCCAAAAACAATAGTGATTTATAAGTATCATTGACCTCAAGGAATGTGACTCATTGAATAAAAAAGGCCCCCACTTAATCTTTTCTCAATATATCACAACACAGTTAATATTATTAATGCAAATAAAACAACAATGTTCTCCTTCTAATTATTCCTGCATTATCAAGATGTTTCATTGGCTGAAGTTTCCAGGGATGATCTAATTTTTAGGATCTTGAATCCTTTGGAGTTGGGAGGGTACTTGATCATTTTATAAGATCTGTCTGCATTTACCTGCATTTGTCTTCTTTTCAATTAAAGCTTCTTTATTATGCTAAAGTTAAACCATTTTATAAAGCAGTATTTTATGTGTGGAAAATCTGCCCATATTTTCACCCTTTGACCTTATGGAAAACAACCACTGGTAAACTCTTTATTTAGTGGTGTTACCAACCTAGGAATTCAGTAGCACATCACCAGTTCATATCCTTTTGAACAAAAGAATTAAACCAAGAGACACAGCAGGGAAGCAAGGAAAAATGTTATTTAGGAAAGAGAGAGAGTATACTTCAAAAGAGGGTGGAGTACGCTGACATGGCTGGGGTTTTTGGACTGTGTTTTTATAGTTTTTAACTTTTTTTGTTTGCTTGTTTGTTTTTGGTTTTCTCCCTGGTCTCTCCTCCCTCATTTTGCATAGTCTCCACCCAGAGTTGGGGATGTTAAATAACCAAGGACTTCTGTGTCTTGGCAGGGACTGGTGATCAATATGCATCCTACCTAATGGCAGCATGCTTACTACTGTCACCCCAGAACAAATTGACCCCATGGAATTCCCTTTTTGTTTTGGTTCCTCCTTCCCAGGATGTTATCAGCTACATGTCAACTGTTGTAGCCCTAGAGTGCATAACTGTTGGGTATTCCTTTCCTGCAATGTTCTTTCCTTCATAAGTGCCACTCTCAAGAGCCTCTCTTTTCAAATGCTCATGTATGCCTAACTGCTTGTCTAGCCTAACAGTGGGAAACGATTCCCAAGCTATTCTAATGTGGTTGCTTATAAAATGTTACTTGTAAAATATTAAAATTTGCAAATTGGCCTGGCTCAGTGGCTCAGCCTGTCATCCCAGCACTTTGGGAAGCTGAGGCAAGTGGATTGCCTGAGCCCGTGGGTTTGAGACCCACCTGAGCATCTTGGTGTGACCTCATCTCTACGATAAATCAAAAATTAGCTGGGCGTGGTAGCACACGCCTGTAGTTCCAGCTCCTTGGAAGCCTGAGGCAGAAGGATCGCCAGAGCCCAGCAGGTTGAGACTGCGGTGACTTGGAGTATGCCACTGCACTCCAGTCTGGGTGACAGTGAGACTTCAACCCCCCCCCAAATTTGCAAACCCTGTCTCAAGAGAGTCATTTAATAATTTTGACTAAATAAACTAGTTAACAAGCAGTCAATTCTCCAAATGAATGCTTTGTTTTGAGTTTACTTTTCCTCTTATATTGACTAATCTTGGACTAAGTTAATTGAATTGACTGGTCCTTTTAGTGTTATATATATACAGTATTATTGTTCAGTAGCAACAGTAACCTATATTGGACTCTGGTGATATGAACAGTGCTTGTTTACCGATAGATCTACGTTTTAGACATTATACACCGTACACAATCCACTTTCATTTTTTTTTTTTGTAAATTTCAATTTCTGAATTTTTCAGATGTGCACAAAAATAGAAACAGATATGACACTCATGCTGATACAACAGATATTAAAATTTTGCCTTATCTGTGTAAGACTTTCAAAATAAATTAAAGCACTAATTGTAACACAGTAACCCAAAATCTGAGAGGGCTTAGGCCTAGTGTTTACCTCTTCCAAAGATGTCACCTGGAGGTCCAGCGGGGAATAACACTGGTTTATTAGAACTCACAGGAGGCACTGATGATGGCCAGTTGGTGAAGAATCCATGCCTCGGGATGGTATAGCAACCAGTTTTATAATCAAGCAAGTTCATTATTCAAATTGCTATATGATATTTATAATTACCTTGATTAAGAGTGATGTCTGCCGGGCTCGGTGGCTCACCCTGTAATCCCGCGCCTTTGGCAGGCTTAAGTGAGTGGATTGCCTGAGCCCGCAGGTTCGAGACCCGCCTGGGCAGGCGAGACCTCTTCTCTACAATAAATCAAAAAAAAAAATTAGCCGGGCATGGTAGCATGGGCCTGTAGTTCCAGTTACTTGGAAGGCTGAGGCGGAAGGATCTCAGGAGCCCAGCAGGTCGAGGCTGCGGTGGCTGGGAGCGGCCACTGCACTCCAGTCTGGGCGACAGTGAGACTCCAACTCAAAAAAAAAACAAAAAAATAACAGTGATGTCTACATTGTTTTCAGTTTTGCTTGATCACCTGCATCTCGTGATTCATTACCAGGAATATGCATACCCTTCAGAGACTACTAGCCTTGGCCAGAATCCACTCCCTGAGAGAGGGAGAAGAAAGAATTCAGGTATAGGAGGAAACAGTCTGTTCAGACAATACCTCACACTAATTCAAGTTTTTCCCTTTCTTTATGACAGTTGTATATCATTCCAATGCTAGTTTTTGTAATTTTATTACATATTTTTGTATGTTAATATGTGGCATTGTTGGATGTGATTTAATAACTTACATAATCCTGAAAAAACTAATAAGCCTAATAAAAGCATAAGGTTAATAAAAACTATAGTAACCTTTGTAGATAATTTTGTGCTCTCTTATTTACTCATTATTATTGTAAGGATTGTCCATGTTGATTTAAGTAAATCTAGTTCATTTGCTTACAGTGCCATGTATTATTCAAATATATATCTATATTATAGTTAATTTGCTGTTTCTGCATTGATAGACATTTTAGATTTTTTCATGTTTTGGACATTCCAGCTGGTGCAGAATGAAATCCTTGAATGCATCGTCTACATATGTCCAAGAGAGTAATTGCTGAAAGAACGGCATGTGCTTCTGCAAGTATAACTATCGGAAAACTCTTCTCTAGAGTTTTCATTTTCTCAAATTTGTACCTTCATTTGTTATTGTGAGCCCCTTTACTTGTTGCTAATTTGATAGGTGTGAAATTATATCTTAGTATCGTTTCAATTTGTATTTTTCTGAGTAATAGTAACACTTTGAAAATATTTTCATTGTTAATGGTTATTCAGAATTTTTCTGTGACTTTCCTAATCATCTACTTTGACTTTTTAAAACAATTGAATACTTGTTTTATTTATTATTTTTGGAACATAGATTTTAGTCATTAATAACTTGTTGTTTTTATCATTTGCAAATATAATCTTTTGATCTGTGTTTTGTTACTTCATTATGGCATTTTTTTGATGGATACGTTTTGACGTAGTATAATTCATCAGTATTTCCTTTTATGATTCGTGGTTTTAGTATCTTGTTTAAAAATTTCTTCTTTACTGTAAGACAATAAAGGTTATTCTTTATTCATATTCTCCTATGTTTTTGTCTAAGAGTTCCACAGATTTCATTTTCATATGTATTTAATTCATTTAGAATTTATCTTCATACATGATATGAACTAATGATCTAATTTTTTTCTTCTCTCATATGAATAGTTGTTAATCCAAAATCCATTATTTAATGATTCTTGCTTTTACTATTGAATTGAAGGATACAGAAATATACAAATTTCCAAGTGTATATGTGGATCTATTTTTGCCTGCACCATTTCATACCATTTATCCTTTGCCCCCTGTATTTAAATGACTATCTCACTGTTTAAATTACTTTAGATTTATAGTAAGTCTTGTAAAAGTTCTGCATGTCCTTCTTTGACATTGTCTAGACTATTTTTGACCTTTACTCTTAGTGAATTAGAAAATATTTCAACTGCAGGTATCAAAGGACCCAAATGTTTATGATTTCAGTACTTTTTTTTCCACTTACATCAAGAATTCTGGATATCTGGTTGTAGATAGCTATTGGCATGGTTTTAGCAACTCAATAATGTCAGAACTTGTGCCTTTGTGATTCACTGTTGACTTTTCTTCAAGAGTGGAAGTTGTGTGCTACAGCTTCTAGTAAAATGTTTACTTTGAAGGCAGGGAGGAGAGATGGTAGTACCTACCCTGTATCTCATTAGGAAATCAAAGGCCTTACCAAAAGCTTCTGGCAGATTTCTTTTTATATATTGTTAGGCAATACAAAATCTCATATTCAACTCTTGCTGTAAAGGTGTTTTGGAAGGGGATGTTATTGTTTGAATGCCTGGGTCCTCTCCTAAACTCATGTTGATACGTCATCCTAATTGTGATGGAATTAGGAGGTGGGGCCTTTAAGTAGTGATTAAATCATGAGGGCTCTGATTAGGATTAGCAACCTTATAAAAGGCCTGAAAGGCGCTAACTAGGCTCTTTTGCCCTTCTGTCCCTTCTTTTGTTTATAAATTACTCAGTCTCGGGTATTTTGTTTTAGCAGCACAAACAGGCTAAGAGATAAATTGATATTGTCAACCTTAAATAATCAAAAAGATCAGAACCCAGTTTAAAGAGTTTATTCAAGCAAAAAGCTGAAAATGGTCATCCAAGACAGCAGACTCTAGAGAAATGTCATTGTCTTGAAGTTACAAGTTCTTGCTTATATAGGCAGAAAAGAAAAAAATAATAGGAAAGAGATTTAGTAGGATTTGAGGACTAAACTTGACCTTTTTTCCCCACTTACTCAAATCCCTAAGAGGATTGGGGAATCACTGCCTGATAAAGACTCATCAAACAGGGTTTTATTACTTTATTGTTTTTCAACCTGACTCTGGCATAACATCACATAACAAAGAAGGAAATCAAAGTATTTTATGGCCTTCAGAAGCCATCTCAGAGGGAACCTTGTAGAACATTTTTCTATCCTCTCTGGAGTTATCCACATATAGGACTTCATCTATATCAACAAATCTAGAGTCTTTCCACCCTTTGTCTCAACAAAACATCTCAACTTTATACGCATATCAACAAACCCGGAGTTTTCCACCTCTTTATCTCAACAAAGCATCTCTTCTACTGATTTCCCAAATTCCTTAGATAGGAACTGCAAATTACCAGTCAACAAATCTCTGAATCTACCTAATGACCTGCAAGCCCCTGCTTGGAAATGTTCTTATTTCCTGAGCCAAAACTAATGAAAATATTACATGTATTGATTTATGGTTTCTTATAACTTTTGCCTTCCTAAGGTGTTTATAGCCAAACCACCATTTGGCCACAGTGGCCATGTTTTCTCAAAACCTCCCGAGGATGGGTGTTTCAGGCTTACATCACTCACATTTGGAACAAGAGTAAGCCATCTTAAAATATGTTACAGAGTTTGGCATCTTTTCATCAAAAGATTATAACATTTTCTATACAAGGATGGTTTCTGAGTTACAACATTTTAATTAGCTACTTTTCTTTCTTTTTTTCTTACAGCTGGTTTTCATTTCCTTTTCAATTCTATGTTAAGACAATGTGATAGCCATGAAGTTTTCATGTGAAAAATTAAAAAATAATGTAATCTATAGTGAAGATAAACAGTGAAGAGGAGAGTGGTCTTTCCTGGTTCCCTTGAATCATTTGCAACATCTTACAAAACGATATAAGTAAGGAAGAAGGCTAATCTATAAGAGAAACAAGGATTACAGCTATCTGTCACATGACTTAGTCCCTATACTCACATTCCTTTAAGGTGCAAAATAATTTAGAGTTTCACAGTTTAGGTTTTGAATTATTTAATTTCAGAGTACTGATAAGTTACTAAATACCTAAAAATATTGAAGCAACTTTGGGACTGGGAATATGTTGAAGTTGGAAAAATTTGGAGATGCAGAATTTTTAAAAAAGCCCAGATTGCTGTGGATTTAGAATGAAGGGCAATTCTGTTGACGGCTCAGAAGAGAAAGGCTGTAAGGAAAGCTTGAATCTTCTAAGAAATTATCTAACTGGTCATGATCAGTATGTTGGTAGAAATATGGACAGCAAAGGCATTCTGGTGAGATCTTAGATGGAAATGAAAATTTAGGGATATCTTTCCTGGAAACTGGAGGAAAGGACTCGCTTGTTATAAAGTGGCAAAGATCTTGGCTGAATTTAAGAGTGACAAACTAGAATATTTGGTGGAAGAAACACATAAGCAAAGTGTCCCAAAGTGATTGCTTACAATGTAAAATGCCAGAAGAAATGAATTAACAGTGGAATTTATAACCAAAAGGGAAGCAAAATTTAAGGATTTGGAAAATCCTCAGTCTGGCCATTTAAAGAAGGCAAAGGCATGTTTGGGAGAGAACACCCAGAATGTGGCCAAGCTATCCTTTGATAGGGAGATTAATATGGATAGAAAACCATACAATTTATCAAAACAACAGAAAAATACTCTTAAAGGAATTTCAGAGAGTATCAATACTGCACTCTTATCACAGGCCTAGGGTGTCTAGACCTTGAGGGCAGAATGGTTTCAAAAGAAAGGCCCAGGGTGCTCATGGGACCTCAGGGCTTCCTGCCCAGCACCACTTAAAGTTTCGGTTCCCTGAATTTTTGTAGCGTTCCTCAGCCACCTCAGCTGTAGCTCAAGCAGGCCGAGGTATGGCTTAGATGCTGTATCCATTGGTAGTAATTCATCAGGTGTACAGAGTGCACCAGCTGTGGAGGCATGGATATCTCCACATAAATCTCTTCAAAGGATGCCCCAGAGAGCCTCTCAGGTCCTAGGCAGAGTGGCAGTGTTTCTATAGAGGCCTCACTAGGGTAGCACCCAGCAGAGATGTGGGGTTGGGACCACCACAGAGAGCCCCCACTAGAGCAATGCATATTGCAGCCATGGGAGCAGGGTCACCTCCAAGAGCCCATACCTGTAGAGACACCAGCGTGTAATGCCAGCCTAAGAAAGCTGCAGGCACTGGCTGGGTATGGTGGCATGCACCCTTAGTTACAGCTACTTGGAAGGCTGAGGTGGAAGGATTGCCTGAGCCCAGCAGGTCAAGGCTGTGTTGGCTGTGATCATGCCACTGTGGACTCCAACTTGCAAGTTGCAGCATTGGCTCTGCCTATTAAAGTCATGGAATGGCTTTAATTTAGGTTGGGTCTCTAAATACCTGGGGACCCAACCTCTATCCCAGTGTGTCTGATAGGTAGTACATAGAGTCAAAAAAAGTATTCTCAAGCTTCATATATAACGTTGTTTGCCTTGTTGAGTTTTGGACTGAGTTGGAACCTATTTTCACTTTTCTTCTTTTCTATTTTTCCCTTCGGAATGAAAATGCAATTCAAAGTTTATTTATCTTCTTTAATATGGTAATGCAATGAACTATATTAATAGATGTTCTGTTGTTAAGTCATCTTTGCATTCTTGGGATTAAACTTATTTAGTCATGATATATTATTGTTTATAGATTGTGAAGATCACTTTACTATTATTGTATTTAGGGTTTTAGGTCTATATTTATAATTGAGATTTACTTACAATTTTTGTTTCTCACACAGTTTGTTTGTTTGTTTTTTATCAGGTATATTTTTTCCTTATAAAATGAGTTGAGGGAGGAGTTCCCTCTGTGTGCATAAGTAAGGCTGAAGTAGTTCATTGCAATACTTACAACTGTTAGACTCCATAGGTCTGTGCCAGGTACAGTGGCTTGTGCTTGTAATACTAGTCCTTTGGGAAGCCAAGGCAGGAGAATTGCTTGAGATCAGACATTTGAGACTGGCCTGGACAACATAGGGAGACCCTGAATGAATTAATGAACAAGAATCTATAGGTCTCTTTTTTTGCTGGTTCTCCGGAGGAATACTGGAAGTCATACCAGTGACTGTGGCGGGGAAGAATAGGGGTATGTATGTTCAGCTGTGAGTTTTCTAGAAACCAAGATCAGGAGTAATCTGCTACTGTCTCTTTTTAATATGCGTAGTGTTAAAGGTCTGGCCTTGGAAGCAGACTACCTAGTCAATTTCATGCTATGTCACTTAATAGATTTGCATCCTTACTCAAATGACTTAACCTTATTGTATCATAGGTTTTTTTCATATTTGATATAGGAAATATTATAATGCACACCTAATAGAGTAGTTGTAAGGATGAAATAAGCTGACACAATTGAAACGCTAATAGTAACTTCTGGCACACAGTAATTAATGAATGTTAGTTCTCTCCCCCACCCCTTTTTTTTTCCTGTCATGTCTCTATTTTCACTCCTCATTTTAAGTACCAATGCCTTACTATCAGCTGTGGCTGATGTCTTGGAGACCAGAATCTTTTGCTTGCTTTCACATCTTCAAAGAGTATATTCCCCTGTCAGGTTGACAGATTTAGATTCCTACTTTTTGTGGGATAGGTGTGTGAACCTATTTGTTATTTACTGCTTTTAGAAAATAATCTTCTAGTTTTCAGTTCTACACATTTACTCTTACTTTTGATTCTGAACAATTCTGGGATTCCATGGCCCAAATAAGCTTGCTTCTTGGCTTTCCATACTACTGGTGACTTAAATCACTTATTCCCATCAGATATGTTTTTCAACATTCAAAAACGTGGTGTTTTCTCTCCCCATCTCTTGTATGTTAATAACTTTTAAATCTTCTTTTTATAAATTTGACCTTTGAATAGGTAATATATTCATATGGTTGAAAATTCAAAGCAATTTAAAAATTCAATGAAAAGTTTTATTCCTCTTCTATACACATATAGAGGTGACCACTTTTTTTTTTCTTTAGTTTTTAGTTTATCCTTCCAGAGTTTTTTAGGCAAAAACAATAAAATATATATAGATGTTCTTATTTTTTCTTTTTTTTCTGTATGGGAGAGGTAGCATACATTCTATATACTATATCGCTGGGCATTGCTTATTCTTTTTTAGTTTCACATTGTATACCAAAGATCGTTTCATATAGATCTTTTCATATGGAGAGCTTCCTTGCTCCTTTTTATAAATTACTAAATACTACTCTACTATATAATTGTATCATAGTTTACTTAATCATCCTCTATGGGCGGACAGTTGTATTGTTTGAATTGCATTATTTACAACACAGAAAATAAGAAACAATACAGAGTTGTCAAACTTTTAGATTGCTTGCCAATGTGATAGTTAAAAAATGTTATCGCAACAAAATTTTAATTTGTATTTATCTTATTTTAGTGACATGGGCCACCTTCTCATGTTTAATGACAATTTGCAATTTTTTTCTATAACCTGTTCATATTTTTTGCTCATTATTATTGGAGTGTTGGTCCCTTTAACAGTTTAGAAAGGTCAGACTTTTTTATGTTTATGAATTTCAAGTTATTTCTAAATATGTCATTATAATTTGACTTTGCTAATTTTTTTGCCATAAAAAAATTAATTTTTTATTGTCTGCTTCATCAATTTTTTATGGATTCCAGATTCAGAGCCATTAGAGAAGATGTCTCTTCTCTAAGGTTATAAATAAGTTTGTCTATATTTGTTTTATTACTTTTATGATTTCATTGTATTCTTTTAAATATGTATCATATGGAAGTTATCATTTTATTTGCAGTGAGTAGATTCAACTTTATTGTTTTTTTAATATGGCTGCACACTTGTTTCAAAGTCACTTACTAAAAAGTCCTTTTCCAAACTGATATGTGAACTATTCCCATATATATCTGGATTTGTTTTTAGAACTGCTATTGCATTGTCCTCTACATATGCACTATATATTGTTGTCCACCATTGAGGTTTTTAAATGATATTTTATCTGGTAGGGTTAACGTTTCCTCATTGGTTTTTCTCAAAATTTTACCCTTTATTTTTGCTATTTTTTATTTGTATTTATTTTATTTTTATCTATGAACAATAGACTAAGCTTGTCTGGTTCTAAATAAAATTCTGTGTGTAGTTTTATTGAGATATGATAAATTATTGAATTAATAATCCTCTAAGTAGGAGTGATGTCTTTATGATGTGGCGTTTTCTCTCTCAATAGCATAATATAGTAAGATTAATATATGAAATTTTAATTATAAAGATAAATTTTAAGTTAAAAATTTATGACTTCATAACTTTCAGAAAAGTACAGCTAAAAACAAAACTAAATAAAAAGACACATATTAAAAGACTCAAATGAGAGAATAAAAACCAAATCTGCCTGTCATATAAAATTTAATTGGGCTTAATTCATGATAAAGAGCAAACCAATCTTTATTAGATCATGAAACAATTTTAAATGTGTAATGCACACATGAGACTTTAAAAAAATAATGTGATTGGAGATTATGCACAAAATTTAACTCAAAATGAATTAAATGAATGTTTAATTATAAGAGCCACAACTCTTAATCTTCTATCAAGAAACAGAAAAAAAAATCTTTCTGACACTGGGTTAGGCAAAATTTTCTTGAACAGGACATAAAACATACTATTTTGTTTTGTTTTGTTTTGTTTTTGAGTTGGAGTCTCACTGGGTCGCCCAGACTGGAGTGCAGTGGCCGCTCCCGGCCACCGCAGCCTTGACCTGCTGGGCTCCGGCGATCCTTCCGCCTCAGCCTTCCGAGTAGCCGGAATTACAGGCATGTGCTACCACGCCCGGCTGATTTTTTTTTTATTTATTGTAGAGATGAGGTCTCACTGCCCAGGCAGGTCTCGAACCCGCGGGCTCAGGCAATCCACTCACCTCAGCCTCCCAAAGGCGCGGGATTACAGGCTGAGCCACCAAGCCCGGCTTAAAACATGCTATTTTTTTATATTAGAAAATATAGTTTATTTTAAAGGTATATTGGAGAGAGAAAGAGGAGATTCACCTCCCCAATGTAGGGAAGGGGGCCAAGAGCTTGGAAACATGGTGACAGCCATAGCTCAAAGAGCACATGGCCTCACCACAGTCTAGTAAGGCAATGGCAAAATATAATCTTTATGGAAGAAAAATTATAAGATGAACTTTATACATTTTTTTTCAATTGCTTTTCAAGCAACGATGTTAAAGAAGCAAAAGGGCAAGACACAGACTCGGAAAGTATTTGCAAAATATATATCTGACAGGTGGCATGCATATTAGTTACCTATTATTGTGTAACTAATTATCCCAAGACACAGCATCTTTTTTTTTTTTTTTTTTGAGTTGGAGTCTCTCTCTGTCGCCCAGACTGGAGTGCAGTGGCCGCTCCCGGTCACAGCAGCCTCAACCTGCTGGGCTCCGGCGATCCTTCCGCCTCAGCCTTCCAAGTAGCTGGAACTACAGGTGCGCACTACCACGCCCAGCTGATTTTTGATTTGTTGTAGAGATGAGGTCTCGCCAATTTGCCCAGGTGGGTCTCGAACCCGCGGGCTCAGGCAATCCATTCACCTCAGCCTCCCAAAGGCGCGGGATTACACGCTGAGCCACCGAGCCAGGCTGACACAGCATCTTAGATCAAGAAAAATTTATTACTTAATACTGTTTCTGAGGTTTGGAAGTCTAGGAATGGCTTTTGGTGAATTGTTTAAACTTAGGAGTCTTTCACAAGGCTGCAGTCAAGTGGTCATCAAGGTCTGTGGGTTTTAAGCCCTAGCCTTGTGATTTTAAGGCTGAAGAATCCATTTTCCTTCTCATTCACATGGCTGATGTTGGGGCTCAGTTTCTCTCTGGATGCAATATGGATACCTCCATTTCTCAGCACATGGTCAACTTTATAAGTTTCCTGGCAACTGGCTTCTCTTAGGGCCAGTGGTTTGAGAGAGACAAAACCTAAGATGTAAACCATAGTTTTTGTATTTTATTCTTATCATTAACAAACTGTGAAATATATATGTTGAATCACTAATCCCTAGTGTGACTCTATTTAGAGATAGGGCTTTTAGAAGGTAATGAAAATTAAATGAAGTCATAAGGGAGGGGTCCTATTTGGATAAAATTAGTGGTCTTATAAGAAAGGGAAAAGTCACCAGACATTACATTAGTTTGTTAAATATTTTCAGATAAACAAAATCTGAAGACACACACACACACACACACACACACCTTTTTGTACACCATGCTTTATTAATAGAGGGTGAGTTACAACAAGATGATGATATAAAAATGAGAGCAGAAGAAAGGAAATCATGAAATGGGATATAGCACATAAAAGAGGCAAAGGAATTTCTCAAGCAATGGCAGTGAGAAGCCCCAGTCTGACAGCTCTGCAGAATGAAAGAAGCCATTTCCAGGTGGTAGAATATAGTATCTACCTGTCTGACTGTGGGAAATACTATTTAGAAGGGATTTGCAATTCAGTGGTAAGTGGGAAAGGAATCACAAAAATAGAAATATTTGTAAAGTATGCAAATGGAAAAATAAAATGATTTATTCAAGGTAAAATTTAAGCAAGGAAAAAATATAATAATTCACAACTTGACTCAGCAAAGAACATTTACATAGATACAGCAATGTGAATATTTAATATTGATGTAACCAAAAATTGTGGTAGAATTTGGAATAACAATAATAACTTGGAATAGCAAGAGAGGGAACATAGGCAGGAGGAACATAAGTGATAAATTTTCATCTTTCACATTGGAAAGCAAATATAAAATATCTAAAATTGACATAGTAGAAAAGACACATGTTTTTAAAGAAATATAGAAGAAACAGGTAAGAGACCAGGCAAGGACTGCCCTAAAGAGTGGCTGAGAACATGAAGGCAGGGAACTGCTGGTTTTCTGTAAACCCACTTATTTTATTTGTCTTATGAAACTATGTGTGTGCAGTTCTTTAATAAAAACATTTTAATTTCAAAAATATGATTTGACAGGTTAAAATGCAAATGATTGGCAGGTAAATAGAAATAAAATCAGACCTCAATATTAATACTAAACTCAGTGTAATTCAAGACTTTAAAACTTTGAGACAAAGAATGACTTTATAATTTCAATGAATAGAAATAACAAAAAGGTATATGTATGTATGTTTTTGTGTGTGCACTTTCTGCAAAACATTGTTTTCAATGTCATTCTTAAATAATACTTTAGCTGGGTATAGAATTTTAGGATGCCAGTTATTTTCTTTTACTACTTTGAAGATTTATTTTCTATTATCAATCACTATTTTTGACACTATGAGTACCAATAAGATAGGTGCTATTGAGTTATAATTTCTTTGGAGATAAATTGCACTTTTCTAGTTGCTTTTCAGTTTATTTGTTTTTTGTTTCTATATCATGTTACATATGGATCTTATTTTATTTTTCCTGCTAGGATTAAATATTGTATTTCCTTCTAATAATCCTGGAAAAAAATTCAATCATTCTTACTATTCTCTATTTCTGATATTGTATTAGAATACATTTATTTTCTGATTCTTTTCTCTACTTCTCTTAAACTCCTACTTTACTTTCTTTTTTCTTCAATTATATATTCTTGGTAACTGAATCATATATAGATTTTAGCTCAATATTCTCTTTCCATCTATGTTTGATTAGTCTTTAATCTTAATTATTTATTATATATTATTTTCCATTTTAAAATATTCATTTGATTGTTTTCACTATCTTCCTTTTTTTGGAGAGATTCTGTATTATAGTGGGTAATAACACAAATTCTGGAGCCAAACAGTCTGGGATGCAGTATGTTTCCACCAGTTGCTAACTGATAACTCAGTTCACTTTTCTTCTTGATGCCTCCATTATTTCAGCCATAAACTTAGGACAAAAGTGATTTCCTGTTGTAGACAATCTCTTGGTTACACAACATATTCCATTTGTCTTCCGCCTCCTTCATCCCTTATGTAATTGCCTTCCTAATTAAATTACCTGTATTTTAAATAATGATTTCTGTTTCCTAGGATGGCTTAGGTCCTTTCTTATCTTATTTTTTTTTCCCAGATGTTTTGAGGTATAATTGACACATACAAATTGTATATATGTAAGTGTACAAATTGTATATATACAAGCATGATGACTTGATTTTTGTGTACAATGCATAATAATTCCACAATCAAATTAATTACACATTCATCATCACGCATAGATACCATTTTGTGTGTGTGTGTGTGTGTGTGTGTGTGTTTGGTTAGGACAATTAAAGTTTGGTATTTCAATCAGATTTCAAATAAACAATACATTAAAATTAATGATAGTCACCATGCTCTGTATTAGATACCCAGAACTAATCTTCTTACAACTGAAAGTTTGTACCATCTGACAAATATATCCTCATTTCCACATGCCCCAGACCCTGGTAACCACCATTCTACTGTCTGCTTCTTAGTACAACTTTTTTAGATTTCACATACAAGTGAAGTCATACAGTATTTGTCTCTCTGTGATTGGTTTATTTCTCCTTGCATAATGTCCTCTAGGTTCATCTATGTTGTCACAATTGTCAGAATATTCTTTTTGTGGTTGAATAATATTCATATATATAATATTTTCTTTATCCAACTTATGTTGTTTTCATTTTATATCTTGGCTATTGTGAATAAAGCTGCAATGAACATGAGAGTGTAGATATCTCTTCTTCTCTTCTGAATACTGATTTCATCTCTTTTGGATAAATACCCAGAAGTGGGATTGCTGAATTATATTGTCATTCTATTTTTAACTTTTTGAGGAACTTCCATACTGTTTTCCACAATATCTGTACTAATTTACATTCCCACCAACAGTGTACAAGAGTTCCCTTTTCTCTACATGCTCACTAATACTTATCTTGATTTTTTGATAATTGCCATCCTAACAGATGTGAGATAACATTGTGACTTTGATTTGAATTTCCCTGATGATATAAAGGGATGAGCATCTTTTCATATACCTGTTGACTTGTATGTTTTCTTTGGAAACATTTCTATCAAGATCCTTTGTTCATTTTTAAATTGGGTTTTTAAAAATTTTGTTATTGAGTTTCTTATATATTTTGGATATTAATGCCTTATCAGTTATAAGGTTTGCCACTCTCCTTTTTTATTTTGTAGAATACTTCTATATCTTGTTGATTGTTTCATTTTTCCCTTATTTCATTATAAAAATGTGGGGTACAAGACAGGATTAGGTACATGTGTGGTTTACAAGCAGGTGAAGTTTGGGCCTCCATCTGGACCTCACTTCACCTGGTTGTGGATCTGATAATCTTAGTGGGGTTACGTCACCCCTCCCCCACCCTGGCAGTGTCCAGCTACTGCCAATTTCTTTCTTCTAGTATTGTGATAAATGTTCACCACCCACTTATAAGTGAGAACATGTGGTATTCATTTCTTTGTTTTTGTGATAGAACACTGTGTACAATGAACTCTAAATCCATCCGATTTGTTGCAAACGCCATAATTTTGCCCTTCTTTATGGTTGCATAATAATCCATTGCATATATGCACCACATTTTCTTTATCCAGTCTACTTCTGATGGGCAGCAGGGTTGGTTCTTTGTTTTTGCTATTATGAATGGTGTGGCAATGAACACGCATGTGTGGGGGTGTTTTTGTTTTTTTTTTTGTAGAATGATTTGTGTTCCTCTGGGTATACAGGACCCTTACCTACTACCATACACAACAATCAGTCCTAAACGGATCAAAAACCTAAATACAAAACCTCAAACTATAAGAATCTTAGAAAATAGATTGTGTCCTTTGCTGTGCAAAATGTTTTTGGTTTTATGTAGTCCTGCTTCATTTTTGCTTTTGTTACCTGTGCTTTTGGTATGGTACTCCAAAAAACCATTGTTAAAACCAATGTTATGAGCTGGGCACAGTGGCTCACTCCTGTAATCCCAGCACTTCGGGAGGCTGAGGTAAGAGGATTTCCTGAGCCCAGATGTTCGAGACCAGCCTGGGCAACTTGGCAAAACCCTGTCTCTACAATTAATCAAAAACTTAGGTGGACTTCAGCTACTTGGAAGGCTGAGGCACAAAGATCTCCTGAGCCCAACAGGTCGAGGCTGCAGTGGCCGTGATCATGCCACTGTACTCCAGCCTAGGCACCAGAGTGAGAATCCAACTCAAAAAATAAATAAACAGATAAATAAATAAAACCAATGTCATGGAACTTTCCACTATGTTTTCTTCTTGGAGTTTTATTGTTTCAACTTTTACATCTAAATCTTTAATCTGCCAGGAGCAGTGACCCACCTGCAGTTTCAGCTACTTGAGAGGCTGAGGTGGGAGATCCTCCTGAGCCCGAGAATTTAGGGCTGCAGTGAGTTATGATCATACACCACTGCACTTCTGCCTGGGTGACAGGGTGAGACTCTGTCTCTAAAAAACAACAACAAAATAATCCATTTCAAGTTAGTTTTTGTTATTGGGTGTACAATATAAGATAATGTTCTAATTTCATTCTTTCGCATACAGATGTCCAGTTTCCCAATACCATTTATTAAAGGGACTATCTTTTTCCTCTTCTTAGCACCTTTGTCAAAGATGAGTTAAACACATACATTTGGGTTTATTTCTGGGCTCTCTCCTGTTTCGTTGGCAAAGGTGGCTATTTTTATGCTAGTACCAAGCTAATTTAATTACCACTACTTTGTAATGTATTTTGAAACAAGTAGTTTGATGCCTCCAGCTTTGTTCTCTTTTCTCAAGATTACTTTGAGTATTCAAGGCCTTTTCGGGTTCCATAGGGATTTTAGGATTTTTTATTTCTGTGAGAAATGTCATTGAAATATTGATAGGAATTGTATTTATAGTTTAGCATTTAGTCCTCTACTTAGTTTTTTACTGTGTGGGAGTTCATTTGTTCCAATTTTGTGGTAGAATATACATAACATAAATTTTACCATCTTAAGGGTACAGTTTAGTGGTACTAAATACACTCATAATACTGTGCAACCATATTCACCCTCCATCTCCAGAACCTTTATTCTCTGTCAAAACTGAAACTTTAAACCCTTGAAACAATAATTTCCCCTTTGCCATCTTCCTCCAACTTCTGGTAACCACCATTCCACTTTCTGTCTCCACGATTTTGACTACTCTAAGCGTTAGGGTATGGACAGGGTGAGGGTGGAGAGGCGCAGGGAGATGCAGCACTGCCGGAGCTGGCAAACCGGAGGTGCTGTGCTGGCAACCCAGAGATTCGAGTAAATGCAAAGAACTGCAACACACAGAGATGAGAGAAGAAAAGATTTATTTAAGAAAAGTTCACCCACCCCAGACAGGGAGTGTGGCATTGGAGCCCCCCAAAGCCCTGGCTTAAATCCTTTTCCTTGGAGATATTGCAATGAGGTAGACGTGACTGCTGTGACTTCCTTGTAGACCACCTGTGGATATCTTGGAGAACCGGTGACACAGAGACCCACTAATGTCCGCCCGCATTATCATAGCCCCTAGAGAAGGGCGTGACAAGGATTCTAATTCTCCTGCACCTTTCCAAACAACATTCCTTAGAGCTAATGGGTGCGCCTCCCATTATCTCCTAAGCATTCCTAGTGGCTAGCTTCCGGGGGATCCTTGGCTTCCCTGAAGATAGTGCCCAATTTACTGGAAGACAATCCTTGTCCAATGCATGATGTCTTAGGCCTTGTAAATTCCCTTTACCCTGGGCAAGCTTGATTGTCGCTATGAGGTATCTCTAATATCTGGCACCAGGAAGTCTGTTTCAGAAAAGACAAAGTTGGCAAAATTAATTTTACCTAAAGTATGCATTTCTCCAAAAACATAGCATCTACTTTCTCATCATTATGTCAGGGTTCAAGATGAAAAATGGCTTCCCACTCTTGGTCTGCCCTTTCACTAAGTACCTTATATAAGTTGAATCATACATTATTTTTTTTTGTTTGACTGGCTTATTTCACTTAGCATAATATAAGGTTTATCCGTATTGTAGCATGTGTCAGAATTACCTTTCCTTTTAAGGCTAAATAATACCTATTCACTTTTAGCACAGGGTATTTCTATTTTTCTTGTTAGTTCAATCATGCATTGTTTATAACATTGTTATATTCTGTTCAGTATTTCTGGATATCTGTAATAAGAACTTTTTTAGATTACCTTTTTTGAGAATTTTTCCAGACCTGTGAATTTATATAATGTATTTGGTACTAAGGGAGTTATTGTAGTATTATCATCAACATACTATACTCATGGAAATTAAAAAAAAAACTATTAGTATGCATAATATCATTTCTCTTCTTATCAAGTTTAATTAATTATTTTTTAGGACCTAAATAGTTTAGATATCTAAAGGAAATTGGTTGTAAACTAACTGTTTGATAGACATGGAGGCATAATTATTAAGCTAAAATAATGTCATAAATGCTACAGAGCTTGAAAGCTACCTATAGAAACCTAGAAGAAACTTAGCTTATTCTTTAGTCTTTGTGCCTCAGTGTAACCATTAGAAAGCATTCAGACATTCTACTGCAGGACAAATAGCAGCCTATCCCACCCCCCCCCCAGACAAATCTCCTTCAGATGCAAGACCAGGACAGCCCAACCATTCATAGTTTAGTATAATAATCTCTAGTAAACTTTTAGGTTCCTTGTCAAAGCTGAAGATCAAAGATGGCTAGCCAAAGTCATAAGAGTTTGTGAGTTGCAAATGCCTGAGTTTGGGAATTGCATATGTCTAACAAGTCTCCTGCAAGAATCACACACCCACCCCCCACCCAAGGTTAACTGAATCAGCCCTCTGTGAACTACGTGACACAGATAAGCCCCACCATGGCAGCAATCATGTGACTAACCCACCCATCTGCCTGCTGTCCATCACCTGACATCATCAGTACCTGCACTTCTCTGCCCCTTTGTGATGACGTGGAAGTAGACCACCACCCAATCACCCTAACGATCTTCCCCCATCAAGGGGGATGGTTAGAAGGACTCAACCACAAGCAACCAGGGGCCATTGCCTTGCTAGAGTCTGGTGTGGTCATGTGCTCTTTGAGCCATGGCTGTCGCCATGTTTCCTGGCTTTGGTCCCCCTCCCCCACCTTGGGGAGGTGAATCTTCTCTTTTCCTTCTCTTTTTCTCTCTAATTTATTTCTGAATAAACTTTTCATTCTTAACCTATTTGTGTGTCGTAATTCTTTGCAATTTACTCGAATCTCTGGGTTGCCAGCGCGCACCTCCAGCTTGCCAGCCCCGGCGGTGCTGCGTGCCTCCCTGCGCCTCTCCACTCTCCACCCTCATCCCATCCGTACCCTAACAGAGATAATTCCTATTTACTTGGAACAAAAAAATGTTGACTAAATTTTAGATCTTGTGTAATCAAGAATTATAATCATTACTGACCATAAGGAATTATTAAATGTGATAGAAATTGTATATTAATAGATATCTCAGACCACACTTTCAGTGCAGAAATTATAACAAATATTTCCTGACATAAATGCCTTATGTTGGATGGTGTTTTTGTTCTAATGATACATTGGTAAATTATATAGAAAAAATCACTATATTTTTGGACTTTTTCTTAGAGAAAGAAGATGAAAAGGAGGATGAGATGTATCAGAGGTATCAAGAAGGAGGAGTTGCAATATTAAATAAGACTGCCAGTGTAGTCCTCACTAAGAAGGTTTCATTTAAGCAAGACTTGAAAGTAGTGAAGGAAATGCCTGGGGGAAGAATCTCCTATGCATAGTAAATAAACAAGCCAAAAACCTAGAGGTGAGGAATGCTTGGAATGTTCAGAAATAGCACTGAATTAAATTTGTAAGTATTTTAAAATTGACTACCTTATACAATGCATGAAAATAAAGATTGATTGCAGATTTGGTAATACAGAAATTTTGTTTATATATTCTATTGTTAATAATAATTATTGTTAAAACCAAGTTGGGACAATGGGAGGAGTGATTCTGACAGTTTTGTTTATGTAAGAATCTAGTTAGAATAATTGAGAATGAAGAATTCAAGTTTGAAAAAAATAATAGGGAGTATACTTAACATCAGAGACATTAACAAATAATGAAGTAAATAAAAATGTCAGACTTCATCATAATTATTTTTGATGGAAAGAATATAGAAATCAGGTTGTAATGCTTTGGTTAAAGACAGTCAATACAGGAATCCATGTCAAAAAAGATTGTCAGGAATTCCTATCAATAAAACTCAATTATCATATATATGCAGTATCTTTCCAAAGATCACAAGCTTTTTTTTATATTAGTATGTGTACATAGAAAATTAATATTTAAAGGTTACTAGCATTTACAAAAATTCTAAATTTCAGAACCAAATGTAAGTATGACATTTTTAGGGGGCTGAGGTGGGAGAATAGCAAGAAACTTTTTTTAAAAAATTTTTCTTTCTTTACAAGCCTAGATAATGACACATTGAAAATTTTAGAAGTTTCTGGGTTTTTCCAAGAAATTGTTGAGTGATTTCCATAGGAAGAAATTGATGTGATTGTTTTTACTTATTATGTAAATTGCACTTACTTGGAATTTGATGTGTCCTTTTTTCTCTTTAGAGTTATGATTTCTCAGGCAGCAAATACATGCTGAATTAGTCAGAATAAAAGAGATATTGAATATTTACCATAGATACAAAGCAAAATTAAGTAATAATTAACAAAATCATTTTGAAATTTCAATGAAGTAATATAATTTGTATTATCAAATAAAATCGAATGCACTTTTATGGTTTATTTGGTTCTGTACAATGATGTATTTTTTATAGATTAGCATTGTATCTTGCAATTACATTTATATAACTGCTCAGGTTCTCACCTCATTCTGTGGGGTTTCTAGCAATAAGTGCAGTACAATATTTTCTTTTTGCCTTAATTTTTCTGTTCCCAGTAAATTATCTAATTATTAAAATTCAGTTTGAATTATTTTGCAGTTTGATCTCCTATATAAATCAAAATTACATTAAATATTTTTTAAAGTTATAAGATTAAATTGGTGGTATCAATTGGTATATACACTCTGATGAGATTGTAAAGAATCTAAATATAATCAAAGTCCAAATCTTATGAAAATGTTGCTTTTATGAAAAGGATTATCACAATCTGACTAAAAGACAGTTTTAGCAGTGATTTCCATAAATTCAGTGGGAATTAAGTTTCCTGTTCCATTGAAACTGCATTATAAAGCAAATCATTAAATAATCAAAATAATCATGATATGCAAATAGCTTGATGCTTTGAGAATTATAGCAGCAAAAGTAACATAGTGTTTATGTATATATTAATAATATAAGCAAGAATATTCAATAACAGATCATAGGCTGACTGCTTAATTAATGTAATGTGGTTGTGTTGCAGATAAACAATCTATTCCAATCTATACATTTAACTTAATTGGAAAAGCTAGACACATATTTATCTTGGTGAGGTCACAGTACAAACTTTGTTAAAACTGAAATCAAACCTGATTTTTGGCCAGCTAATTACACAACAAACTAATACCAAAATCTATGTCATGATGAAAACATCTTGAAAAGTGTACTGAGTTCTAGGTGTTTATAGGAAAATAGATATTAGGGTAACCTTAAAAAGCTAGACCATCTAGAAAAGTCACGTGACTGTAGTTGCCAAAGTTGTGGAATAGGCTGCGGAGGCAAGGCCTGTAAGAGTGTACTTGTCATTTACAAAGATTGAATGTTCAAGCTTGTACTAATCAAGAATACAAACATACAAAACAAACTGTATGTTACCGTTCAAGAGAACTTCAAGCATTATATGGCATTAAATTTTTGATAGTAGAAATTGTCATCTCATGTAACTTTGTCAGTTATCTTGTATCTAATTAGAAATAATGTGTTGGAATGTACATGGATCTTGAAGACACACAGACCTGGATTCCTGTCACCACTTTGTCATATATTATCCTTGTAACCTTGAATAACCTTGACCCACTGAGTCTCTGACTTTCTATCTGTGCAATAAGAATAATAAAAATACTTGCCTCAGATTAAAGATGATACCGTATGTAAGGTGCTTAATGGAATGCTGGCATTTGGAAGATGTTTTAAAAACGCTAATCTACTTTTGTTGTGTTTCCTGGAATATCTTTTACCAGTGGGCAATTTGGCTGTCCCCTTCTCATTTTTCTCTGTATCACCTGGAAACTACCTTTCCTAGGATCTCTTACCTTCATGATTCTTGATTATGTTCTCCTCCTTTGAGCCATTCACATGAGATTTGGGAGTTGGACAAGAACGAGAATCTATTATTCTCTAGTGGCATCTATAGACAGAGGCTTGGATATTTGTCATTTACAGATCATCTTCTTCGAGGTTAAAGGCAGCTGAAGCTATCGGGGGCAGGGTCTCTGTGATCCTGTTATTTCAAATTTCCTGAAGATCAGCCATAGTTCTCTTGGAAATTTCTTTCCAGGCTTTCAATAGTTGTACAGTCTTCTAATTCTCTGTATTAAAGCTCTTTTAAATCAGAATAACAAGGGTAACTAATATTTTTATAACTGATCTCTGACAGATACTTTGAAGATACTATTATCCTTCTCGTTGTCACTCCTGGTCAAAAACGTCCCAGTCTATTGCACTTGATGTTCATATTTGACTTTCTTGACATTTATTTCACTTGGTCTCGGCTACTGCTTAGCACAATTTTGTGTGGGTTCCTATTCTTTCAACTTCTTCTGGAATGTTGGTACATTCCAAAGTTCCATTCTTGGGTCTTTTTTACTATATACATTATTCCTATATTTTTATCCACTTCCTCTTTATCTCAAGAATCCGTATCCTTAGCCTAGCAAAAGTTTAAATGAATGAATAATGAAGCAAAAAAGGAAAATTGAATGGTGAGAGAAAAAGTACACATTTATATGCATCATATATTTTTTTAAATTTATTTTATTTTAAAGATGTGTGGTACATCTTTCGTGAAAGCCCTGTTTTTCCGTTTTGCATGTGTAGTGTGTTTAAATACATGCAAGCATACAAGGCAGTCAGTCAAGTTTTGTGTTGGAATATACACACAGCATGAATCCCAGGGCTATAAAACATATATGCGTATATACAATTCAAAGTTGATTATGCAAAAACTTACAAGGAAATGGTTCACTTTTAAGTATGGTTAGATTTGGTGATTTAAAATGTTAAAGAAAAGATGTGATGTGCAACTCAGGATTAGGTATACAAGTGGTCATCATACAGGTAAAGTTTGGGCCTGCCTTTGGTCTCCACTTTGCATGGTTTGAGATCAGGTGCCTCTGAATTATATATATATACACACATATATATATATATATATGTGTGTGTGTGTGTGTGTGTGTGTGTGTGTATGTGTGTGTGTGTGTGTGTGTGTATATGTGTGTGTGTGTGTGTGTGTGTATTTATTGATTTATTTTTTATTTTTTATTTTTTTGAGTTGGAGTCTCACTCTGTCGCCCAGACTGGAATGCAGTGATTGCTCCCAGCCACCACAGACTCAACCTGCTGGGCTCTGGCGATCCTTCCACCTCAGCCTTCCAAGTAGCCGGAACTACAGGCGTGCGCTACCATGCCTGGCTAATTTTTTGATTTATTGTAGAGATGAGGTCTCGCCAAGTTGCCCAGGCGGGTCTCGAACCCGCGGGCTCAGGCAATCCACTCACCTCAGCCTCCCAAGGCGTGGGATTACAGGCTGAGCCACCGAGCCCGGCTCTGAATTATATTTTAATTGAGTATATTTATTTCATCGGCAGAAAGGAGAACAACAGAATTCTAAAGTTATTCTAAACATATTCAGGATGTTCAATTTGCTGTATTTCTAGTGATAAGAAATATAATATAGAAAACACTGATTACTGGAAACTAAAGAAATTTAAACCAAGGAATCTTGGAAGAATGCATTTTCTAAATTCTCATTCTTAAGGGATGGGGAGCAAAATAGGCATGACAAATAGCAACATTTATTATTCCTTAAAAATTAGAACTCTTGTCAAAAATGACCCATGATCAACTAAGTCAGAGATTTTCAAACTGGGATCTGAGGAACCCTAGGGGTTCTTGACGTATGCGCCAGTGTGATAGGCAGAATTCTAAAATGTATCCCAAGATTTTCATGTCCCAGGGTACTTGTCCGTATAATGCTTTGAACAGAGACTATGGTGAAATGTCACTCCTATTATTTAAGTTATGTTGTATAGCACAGTTAATTTTAAGGGAGGATTATCTAGGTGGACCTGTCCTCATCATTTGAGCCCTTTAAGTCTAGGTCTTAGAAATCAAAGAAAGGAAAGTGTGTGAGAGAGAGAGAGAGAGAGAGAGAGAGAGAGAGAGAGATGGACTCGTGCTTTCCTGGAAAAAAGCAAATAGCATTGTTGTAAACTGCAGGTACCCTCTATATGTTGAGTACCCACTAGTTGACAGCCAGAAAGAAAATAGGGACATAAGTCCTATAGTCAAAAGGAACTGAATTTTTCCAATGCGTGAAATTAGCTTGGAAGTGTATTCTCCTCCAGAGCATCCAGAAAGGAACACAGCCCTGCCAGTACTTTGGTTTCAGTCATGTAAAACCTGAACAGAGAATACACACACTGTGCTTAGACTTTTAGCACACAGAACTTTGAACCATTAAATGGGTGTTCTTTCAAACCACTGAATTTGTGGTAATTAGATATGCACCAATTGATGATTAATACATCTAGGCATCTCTGTATTGGCAGGGCAGACTGAGAGGTCAGTGATCAATACACTCAGGTTACTTCAACTCCATTTGCATATTTTATGTTGTGCAATATAATTTATCAAAATAATACATGTTTTTGGCACTTCTATACATTGCATTTACTTTTCAAGCAAGTTTTCTGAGGAATTTAAACAGAAACCATCTGAAGCCCTGGTTCTTTTCTTACATAAAACCCTAAACTATTTACAAAACTTTGGCTGGGATAAAGGGAGTACACAGGACAGAATGATATTGAAATTAATATGGCTGAAGGGAAAGATTCTCAGAAGTTGGAAAAAATCACAAAGGTCTGTTCTGCCTGTAGTCAAACTTTGTTTCATAATCCTAGAAGCCCCTTAGGCATATGGCAAGTAATGTCTGCTTGATGTACTTTCGGAGGTTCTATGCCTGAATGAAACACAGCAGCAAGTAGAACTCGAGTCAGGACTGAAGGGATCATGTAAACTGTACTGATGGAAGGTTTAATGGTTATAAGTACACACAGATAACATATGAACAATGGAACCTATCTGCCACAACCCACTACTTTGTCTTGCTGCTACATATGTTCCCAGTCAGGGGAGGGGTAAGCTCCAAGAATGACTTATATATAATAACATTTGCCAACAATGGTGCTATAGAACTTTTGATTTAGAAGATGATTGGAAGACAATAAGGTGTTATTTCTTAGACATCTGTGTTTCTGAACTTCTTTTCGTAACTTACATCAAATCCCAATAGATCAACATTTCATTTGAATAAAACAAGTGTTGACCAAACTACCACCTGTAGTGGAAATCTGACCCATCACCTATTGTAAATATAATCATGTGTTGTTTAATGACAGGGATGTAGTCTGAGAAATGTGAGGTTAGGTGATTTGTTGTTGTACAAACATCACAGTGTGCACTGACACAAACCTAGGTGGTACAGCATACTACACTCTTAAGCTTTATAGTATGACCTATTGATCCTAGGCTATAAACCTGTACAACACATTACTGTACTGAATAATGTAGGTAATTGTAACACAATGGTAAATGTTTGTGTATCTAAATATATCTAAACACAGAAAAGGTACAGTAAAATAAATACCGCATAAAAGTTAAAATATGGTGTACCTGTATAAAGTCCTTACCATGAATGGAGCTTGCAGGACTGGAAATTGCTCTGCGTGTTAGTGGGTATATGGTGAGTGACTGTGAAGACCTAGAACATTACTGCACACTGATGTAGACTTTATAAACACTGTGTATTTGGTTACACTGAATGTGTACAATTTTTTGTCTATATTAATAAATTAACCTGAGCTTACTTTCTTTTTAACTTTATTAACTTTGAATTTTTTAGAACTTTTTCACTATTTTGTAATACTATTTTAGCTTAAAATATGAACATATTGCATAGCTATACAAAATAGTTTCTTTATAATCTTATTCTAAAGCTTTTTACAAATTTAATTATTTTTGGCTTTTAAAAAATTTATTAGACAAACACACACATTAGCCTTGGTCTACAAAGGGTCGTAATCATCAATATCATTGTCTTCCACTTCCATATCTTATTTCACTGGGAAGTCTTTCACGGCAGTAATATGCATGGAACTGTCATCTTCTATGATAACAATGACTTCTGGAATGCCTCCTGAAGCTCATTTTGAGGAGGTGTTACTGTCTTCGGAAATAGGTCCACTGTTGCTTGGTTTGTTTTTGTCATAGATTTGCTTATAAGCAGATCATGCATCATGAACATTTTGCTCTATTAATGAAAACCTTTCAGTGTTAGCGTCCCTGTTTTCACACTTTTTAAGGAGTTTGTTGATGACTTCAAAAGCTTCAGTTAAACCCTTCACTGAGATTTTTCTTAGGGTCTCTTTCTTCTGCAGTTTCTTTTTCTTTTGTCTCTGTGTATTTTAGCTGTGTATTTCTGTTCTAGTTCCACAACTACTCATTAATCAACTCCTCAAGAACTACCTGTAAGATTTCATTAATGTCATCCTCATCCACATTCAGGTTGCAGTTGTTTGCCATCTCAACTATAGCCCTGTTGATTTTTGCAACCTCTGTATCCTTGGCAAATCCTTTAAAACCATGGAAGAACTTTTTCAGTATCTTTTTCCAGATGCCGCTTATACACTCCTTGGTGACATTATCTCAAGCCCAAGCAAGTTCTTGATGCAGTCATAGATGTTACATTCCTTCCAGAATTATATCAGTGTCTTTTCAGTGTCTTCCTCAGCTCCAGCAATAGCTTGGGCAAAGGTCCTCTTCAGGAAGTAAGCCTTAAAGGCCACTATAACATTTTGATTCATTAGTTGGATCAAAAAGGTGGTATTTGGAGGGAGAAATACCACTTTAATATTAAATTAATGAAATTAAGATCACTGATAAAAGAAGAATGCGTGGTAGCATTATCAAAAATAAACAGAATCCTGAAATGTATATTTTCCAAACAGTACTTCTCCATTCCACCGGCATAACAATTCAGGAGGCCATCTTAGAAGAGGAACTGAGTCATTCACGACGTCTTATTGAAGTACACTGGCAGTATGGGCTTACTGATTATGCTGAAGGCCCTGGGCTTCTCAATGTGCCAGATCACAAAGGGTTTCAATTTGTAGCCTGCAATGTCCCCAAGCAAGATTGATACTCTCCTTTTTAAAAGCCTTGAAACCTGGCATTACTGACTTGGCCTCCTTACAGATTAAAGTCTTTTCAGCAATATGTTTTCAGAATAGGGAGGGTTCATCCATATTGAAGATTTGCTCTGGCAAGTACTTTTCCTCCACAATCAGCTTATCTAGAATTTCCAAAAATTCTTTAGTGGTCTTCACACTAGCACTCACAGACTCAGCCCTCACTTTCACATTATGAAATTAATAGCAATCTTGAATCATTTGAACCAACAAAACTAGAAGTAAATTTAACATTGTAGTCAGGTTCTGTCCTTTTTGTTTTTCAATATTAAAAATGTTTTGCTTTGGCCAGGATCATATTGTGCTGAGAATAGACTTCTGTGTCTGGCCTTCAGTCGAGGTGGTAAGAAGTTTTTCCATATCTGATATAGGCCCATCCTGAATTTTTGTGAGTTTCATTACATTCAATTAAGTAGATCCATGAACAGTTTTCATCACGTTCTTCTTGCTCTTCAAGGTGGTAGCTATGGTGAAATGGGACATGCCTGAATGGCCAGCAATAGCCATCAATGATTTTCAAACTTCGTTGTCCTTAATCACTTTTCATTTTATTTCCAGGTCAGGTCCTTGACATGGTCTCTTACTGGCAACACTAACTGTGGAATTTGTATGTTTAGGGGCCAGGATAAATAAAACAAAACAAGATAAAAATCAAACACCAGAGAAAATGATGTAATCAAGAGACAAGGTAAACTCAAGATGTATGAAGCTGCTGACAATATAACATGGCATACAGTGATTGGTTTTTTTTGGGGGTCCCCTCTCACAGAGTTATAAGGAGTACTCTCTCTAAAATAACAATAGGCTGGGCTTGGTGGCTTAGCCTGTACCGCAGCACTTTGGGACGCCGAGGTGAGTGGATTGCCTGAGGCCGCAGGTTTGAGATCTACCCGGGCAACTTAGCGAGACCCTGTCTCTACAATAAATCAAGTTAGCCGGGCTCGGTGGCTCAGCCTGTAATCCCGCGCCTTTGGGAAGCTGAGGTGAGTGGATTGCCTGAGCCCGCGGGTTCGAGACCCGCCTGGGCAGCGAGACCTCATCTCTACAGTGAATCAAAAAATCAGCTGGGCCTGGTAGTGCATGCCTGTAATTCCGGCTACTTGGAAGGCTGAAGTGGAAGGATCGCCAGAGCCCAGCAGGTCGAGGCTGCGGTGGCCGGCAGCAGCCACTGCACTCCAGTCTGGGAGACAGAGTGAGACTCCAACTCAAAAAAAAATAAAATCAAATAAAAAATAAATAAAAAATAAAAAGTTAGCTGGGCGTGGGTAGTGCATGCCTGTAGTTCTGGCTACTTGGAAGGCTGAGGCGGAAGGATTGCCGGAGCTCAGCAGGTTGAGACTGTAGTGGCTGGAGCGTGCCACTGCACTCCAGTCTTGGCGACAGAGTGACTCCAACTCAAAAAAAAAATAAAATAAAATAACAATAAATATTGACCATAGAAGATGGTAGCCGAGCCAGTCAGACTATATAAGTCCCGGTATGAGTGAGTGTATGGAAAATTTCATGTATGTGAGTGGGCATGTGAGTAGCTGACTGAGTGAGGGCTTGGGAACAAGTGGTCAGGGCTCTCTTGGTAAAGTGACTGGTGCCACAGATGCTTGGCTTAGACCTGATTCCCAGGATGCAGAAGCCGAGCACCATTTTTTCTCTCTTTTTTTAAAATAAAAAAAACCCTTCCTGGGAGGAAGATACTGGGAGAGACTGACTAAGTAGGGGTTTGTGAGCAAGTGGCCAGGGCCCTCCTGGTGAAGCAGTGGTGTTGCAGCTTCTCTGCTTGGTTCCTAGTATTTCCAGAGTTGCAGAAACTGAGCACTATTTTTTTTTAACAGACAAAAGTTTTCCTGCAAAGAAGTGGTGGGGTGAGACTACCAACACTAGACTCTACCTCACCACTACAGCAGGAGATACTACTGGCTCCAGGGTTTGCCTCACCACTGCAGCACCTGGCCAGACACTGGCAACAGGGCTGCGGAGGGAGCCCAGAGGCAGACCCCCACCAGAGAAAATGAAAGAGGAACCCTGCCACCATCTTGAAAATGGAGCAGGAAAGTGCCCTGACTTGCTCGCCATGGAGCAACAGACCCACTATCTGTGACTGGTGGATTAAACACACAGGGGTTGAGCATGACCCAGGGAGAATATACTGAAAGCACAAAGTTTTGAGGGACAGGACAAGTGCTGAGTGTCAGGTGTCCCACCCTCTACCCTGTTTCAACTGCAGGACAAAAGGTGTGGCCGGAAAAGAATGAGGAAAATCTCCAAAGAGATCAGTGATGAGTCCAGGGCTGACCCAACCCCCTTCTTCCCCAGCAATCTTCTGAATGTCAGACCCACACAGCTGGGGCATGACTGAGAAAGATGAACCCATGTGGAGCCTGGATGTCAGTTGCAATAGGAGAACTCCATTCCAGGATAGGCCTGGCTGAGGCAACCCTCCCTCCTCTCACCCTCCGCAAGTACATACCTGGGGAAGAGACAATCCTGCACCTCCCCCCTGGAGGGGATTCCCCCTGACCATATGAGAGTGGGTGGGGAGAACTGCAGCCCCACCCACCCCCACTGCTCCTCCTCCTTCCCTGGTCCAGACACTTGGGAGGGAGTAAAAGAGGCAGAAGTTCTGCAGGAGACAGCAGAGAAGCAGACAAGATGAACAATTACAGAACCTTCCACAAGAGAGCAAGGTTTTATTTCTTTTTAAACTTTTTTTTATTTTAAAATTTTTTTTGCCTGTTTGTTAGTTTTTCTATTTTTTAAATATTTTTCCTTTGTGCATGAAAGTGTATGTGAGGGTTTGATCTGAAATCCCCTTTTTTTATACTTTTCCTTTTCTTCTTTTGTTTTTTGTTTTCTGTTTATGTGTGTATGTGAATGGTTTATTTCGGGGTTTTTGTATTTTTTTGTTGGTTTGTTTTTGCTTTTTTGTTCTCCTTTTTTTTTTTTTTAGTTTAAGGTGTGTGTGAATATATGTGTGAGAGTTCAATCTGAATTTCTTTTTTTTTCCAGTTTTTTTTTTCTGTTCCATTCATTTTGTGCTAGGCATATGTGTGTATGTTTAGTTTTTCTGGTTTTTGTTGTAGTTTTTTGTTTCATTTTACTTTGTTGCTTTTGCAGTTTGTTTTGGTGTGTGTGTGTTCAATTGTTTTTTGCTTTGGTTTCTGATTTCATTGTTCTGTGTATTTTTTCATTTTTTAAAAAAATTTTATCCATCTTATTTCATTCTGTTTTTCTCTGTTCTCCTCCTTGCTGTCACTGTATCTTCAACTCAGGAGGTACACACATGTACCCATCGCATTGTCATATAGAGTGGTGGTGGGGAGTGGGTCTCAGGGAACACATACCACAATCAGTGAACATTGTGATTTGTAAGTAGTTTCTGAATCCTAGCTCCCTATCCTCTATCTTATTCAGCATTCAAAACTACAAGAGACAGCAAAGCTTTCCACCCACAGTCCTGTTTCAAAAAAGAACAAATTCAGAGCCTGGATCAGGGAAGAATAGAGAGCTAAGCAACCATCAGAAGTGAAAGCCTCTCTTGCTGCCACTGAATAACAGAACTAAAGAGAAAAGCAAGAGATCTGTCACAAATGATGAAAAATCAATGGAAGACCACAGGTAATTTCAAGTGTAACAAAGAGAAATGCCTGAAAAATCAGACCTAGGAATCCAAACAATGGAAGTCACCAGGGACTGGCCCCAGAATACGACAGGGATTAGGGAATGGATGGAAAGAGTAAATAAGACTCAAGAAAGACAAGATGCAACACTGAAAGATCTTGTAACAGAGATTTTGGTCATAAAAGGTTTCATCCAGGAAATAACAAGATAGTAAAATAACAATAAAAGGTATAATGAATACATAAATCAGCAACAAATCATTTATGATCATTATCAAGTATTAAGTACTGCACATAATTGTATGTACCATATTTTTATATGTCTGGCAGCACAGTTGGTTTGTTTACACCAGCATTACCACAAGCATGTGAGTAATGCATTGTGCTATGATGTTATGATGTCTATGACATCACCAGGATATAACATTTTTTAAGCTTTATTAAAGTTGTATGGGCCTACCTTTACATAGGTGGTCTTCTGTTGACTGATAAGTATTTATTTGGCATATGTTTATAAAGTTTTATTGGAACACAGTCATGCCCATTAGTTTACATATTGTTTGTGGCTGCTTTCCTGCTGCAATGAAAGTGCTGGTGGCAATAAATATTGTGTGACTAGCAAAGTCAGAAATATTTAATATTTGTCCCTTCCAGAAAAGGTTTGCTGACCCCTAGAGCATAAAATTCAGTAGCTAAAATAAATTTGAGAGCTACTGAAGTGAAGGAATCTCAAGCATTGCAAACATAGTACATTGAAGAAAGACACCTACAATTTTGGATGAATACCAGGAAAATAAAGATTTCCAAATGTCTGCTATTGAAAGGTTTTGACCTCAAATCCATTTTAGCTTTCTTCTAATCTTAGGTATAACCATCATGTTCTCCAAATATCATCTTACTTGCATTTTCCACAAGCTGCTGATCTGGAAAGTGTAAAAATTAAAGCAAGATGAGTACTTGGATAATCAAGTGTGGATTTTTATTGCTAGACAGCAAGGAAACCATCACAGAAGCTGTTCTTTTTTTTACAGCCATTTTAAAAGGACTACTTACAAATCACTCATTCCTAGTCAAACTTGAGGAAATTTGCTTAAAACTGTAATTTGGAAATAAATACATATTTTTATGCTAAAATGATAATTTCAGGAAGAAAACGTTTAACATTCTGCTTGTCATGCACAAATGGGGAATCAGTCACAACAGGAATTAATTTGAGCAATTTTTTTTAAATCTTGAAAAAGTTTCTTCTCAGTCTTTTCTTTCTCATTTACTAAATTTTTTACTTAAATAAAGCAAAATTTCTAAGTTTATTTTGCCATCGTAGGTACATATTCCTTTTCTTTCAGGAGAAAAGGAAACATTTTGGAAGCTAGTCTTTCTTCCTTTGAATGATAATACTTAATTAAATACTTAATTTGATTTAATAATATATTTAATCTTTTATCCTTTTGTAGATAAAACATTTAAAAATTGTTTTCAATTATTAATAAGACTGTGTATTTTCAAATTTTTGTTTGTATCTAGGTGACTTTATGCCCCATTAAAAATAAATAGGATAACCCATGTTAACTTTTACTGGTATGCTTAAATTTTTTATTATGAACTATTACAACCACATGAAGTGTTATAAAGAAAAATATAAGAAACTGAGGTGTAGCTACAATCCAGCTAAAGAAATTAAATATTAAAAATGTAGAAGAACCTCATGAAGCCCTCTTCAGTCACATTTCTTTAAATATGACATTTGTCACGCTTTTTTTTCTTTATTTGCATTTTAGAGTTGTGGGGTACATGTGAGGATTTGCTACATTAGCAAATTGCATGCTGGTGAGGTTTGGGCTTCTAATGAGCCCTCTCTTCCTCTGGATAGTAGACATGGTACCCAATGGGTAGTTGTATGTTCCTTATTCTCCTTTCCTTCTTCCCTCCACTAGCAGTGTCTAGCATCAGATATTTACACATTTGTGCTTGGGTGCCCAATGTTTAAAGCCTGCTTATGAGTGAGAACATGCAGTATTCAGCTTTTTGTTTCTGTGATAGTTCAATTGGGATGAGGTTCTCCAGCTACTTCTATATTGCTGTAAAAAAAACATTGTTTTGCTCTTCTTTATGGGTGCGTAGTATTCCATTGTGTATATATACCACATTTTATCTTTTGATGGGCATCTGGGTTGGTTCCATGTTTTTGCTATTGTGAATAGCACTACAATAAACATATGTGCAGGTGTCTTTTTGGTAGAGCGATTTATGTTCCCTTGAGTTTAGTCCAAGAAGTAATACTGCTGGATCATATGGTAGCTCAATTTTTAGTTGAGAAATGCCACACTGCTTTCCACAAAGGTTGAGATAGCACACATTCCCACCAACAGTGTAGAAGTGTTTCATTTTCTTAGTAGCCTCACCAACAGCTGTTTTGTTTTGTTTGACTTTTTAATGATAGACATTCTCATCAATGTTAGGTGGCATCTCATTGCAGTTTTTGTTTGCATTTCTCTCATGATTGATAATATGACTCTATATCTACAACACACTAGAGAATCTGCCAAAAACCTCCTAGCACTAATAAATAACTTCAGGAAAGTCTCAAAACACTTAAACAACACACAACAAACAGTTGCGTTTCTATGCACCAACAATAAGCAGACTGAGAACCAAATAAAAAAGCACAATCCCATTCACAATAGCCATGAAAAAATAATAAAATACCTCGGTATCCATTTACAAAGAGGTGAAGTATCTTTACAATGAGAGCTACACTCATGCATATTAATGAATAATTTGTATTATTTTTTTTCCTCTATGCATGTAACAGTTCCCATTGTTCTACAATCCTTTTAACATTTGTTATGGTAAGAATATGTAAATTTGGCCAAAAGAATGTGCATGAAATATTATATTGTTGTTCTGTTTATAATTCATTGATTACTTGTGTGATTGAGCAGTTTTTCATGTTTACTGGCTTATCAAGTTTATACTTGCTGAATTGTCAATTTTACTATTGGGTTGTTTGTCTTTTACTTTTGATTTGGAAAAAGTTTTTTATGTACTATGAATGTTAACTTTTAAAACTCTTTTAAAAAATTAAATTCAGGGGATACATAGGCAGGTTTTTTACACTGACATATTACATTATGATGAGATTTGGGCTTCTGTTGAATGCATCACCCAAAGAATGAGTGTGGTACTCAGTAGGTAGGTTTTTTCCATTTCCCCCATCTCGCCTTTCCCTCCTTAGGAGTCACCAGTGTCTGTTGTTCCCATCTTTATGCATGTGGGTAGCCAGTGTTTAGCTGCCTCTTATAAGTGAGAACATGTGGTATTTGGTTTTCTGTATCTGCATTAATTTGCTTAAAAAACTGGCCTCCAGCTGTATCCATGTCCTGCAAAGTATATGATTTTCTTTTTTATAGTATTCCATGATGTATCCATACCACATTTTCTTTGTCCAATCTACCATTGATGGATACTGAGCTTGATTCCTTATTTTTGTTATTATGCTGCAATCAAAGTACAAATGCAGGTGTCTTTTTGGTAGAACACTTGATGTTCCTTTGGATATATATGCAGTAGTGGGATTGCTTGGTCAAATTGTAAATCTATTTTTAGTTCTTTGATAATTCTCCAAACCGCTTTTCACAGGGGCAAACTAGCTTACATTCCCACTAACAATGTATGAGTGTTCCTTTTTTTATTTTTTTATTTTTTGCAACCTCACTAATACCTTTTGTTTTTGACTTTTTAATAATAGCCAGTATGACTGATGTGAAATGGCATATTGTGGTTTTGATTTGTATTTCTCTGTTGATTATTGATGTTGATCAGGTTTTCATATGTTTTATTGGCTCCTTGCATGTCTTCTTTTGAGAAGTGTCTGTTCATGTTTTGTGCCCACTTTTTAATGGGGCCATTTTTTTTTATTCATTTAAGTTTCTTTCAGATTCTGATTATTAGCCCTTTGTTGGATGCATAGTGTGAAAATATTTTCTCCCATTCTGCAGGTTGTCCATTTACTCTGTTTATAGCTTACGTTGTTGTTGTTTAGAAGCTCTTTAGTTTAATTAATTGTCAGTTTTGGTTTCTGTTGCATTTGAGAACTTAGTCATAAATCCATTGCCTAAACCAATGTCCAGAAGAGTGTTTCCTAGGTTTTCTTATAGAATTTGTACATTTTGAAGTATTACATTTAGGTTTTTAATTCATCTTGAATTTATTTTGGTATGTGGTGAGAGGAAGGAGTTCAACTTTATTTTCCTGCATATGGTTAGCCAGTTTCCCCAGTATTATTTATTGAATATGGTGCTATTTCCCCAATATTTATTTTTTTTCTGCTTTGTTGAAGATCAATTGGTTGTAGGAGATGGACTTCATTTATAGGTTCTCTATTCTGTTCCAATGTCTATTTGTACCAGTACTATACTGCTGTGGTAAATAAAATTTGAAGTCTAGTAACGTGATGACTCTGGTTTTGTTCTTTTTGCTTATGATTTCATTGGCTATTCGGGATCTTTTTTGCTTCCTTCTGAATTTAAGAATTGTTTTATACCAATTCTGTGAAAAATTATGCTGGTAGTGTCATAGGGATTGCACTGAATCTGTAGATTGCTTTGGGCAGCACGGATATTTTAATGATAATACTTTCAATCTATTGAACATGGAATGTTTTTCTATTTGTCTATGTCAGTTTTGATTTCTTTCATCAATGTTTTCTAATTCTCTTTGTAGAGATCCTTTGCTTCTTTGGTTAAATGTATTCCCAGGTATTGTGTGTGTGTGTGTGTGTGTGTGTGTGTGTGTGTGTGTGTCTATTGTAAAGGATTGTATTCTTGATTTGAATGCTTGAATGCTATTGGTGTATAGAAATGGTGCTAATTTTTGAATATTGATTTTGTATCCTGAGACCTTACTAAGGTTGTATATCAGGTCTAGGAGTCTTTTGGTAGAATCTTGTGTATTTTCTGTATATAAAATCACAGTGTCTTTTTCTGTTTGTATATCTTTTATTTTTTTCTCTTACTGAATTGCTCTGATTAGGACTTCTAGTATTATAAATAAATAAGGGTGGTGAGCATGGACATCCTTGTCTTGTTCCAGTTCTTAGAGGGAATGCTTTCAGCTTTTGTCCATTCAATATAATATTGACTATGGGTTTGTCATGGATGGCTCTTATTATTTTGAATGTTCCTTTGATGACTAGAGAGTTGAAGGTTTGTATGATGAAGGGATGTTGGATTTTATTAAATGCTTTTTCTGCATCTATTGAGATGATCATGTTGTTCTTGTTTTTAGTTGTTTATGTTACAGATCATGTTTATTGATTTGCATATGTTGAATCAACCCTACATCCCAGGAATAAGGTCCAACTAATCATGGTGAATAATCTTGTTGATGTGCTGTTGGATGCAGTTTGTTAGTATTTTGTTGAGAATTTTTTCCTTTATGTTCAGCAGTAATATTGGCCTGTAGTTTTCTTTCTTTGCTATGTCTTTGTCAGATTTTTGGGCCAAGATAATATTGGTTTCTGGGAATGATTTAGAGAGGAGTCTTTCTCTATTTTTTGACATAATTTCAGTAGAATTGGTACCAGCTCTTCCTTGCACATCTAACAGAATTCAGCTGTGAATCTATCTGATGGACTTTTTTTGTTGTTGGCAGTACTTTCATTACTTATTCAATCTGTTACTTGTTATTGGTATGTCTGGGGTTTTACTTTCTTCCTATTTCAATCTTGAGATTGTGTGTTTCCAGAAATTTTTCAATTTCCTCTAGAATTTTTTTGTTTATATGCATATAGATGCTTACAGTAATATCTGACAATCTTTTGTATTTTGGAGAATCCATTGTAAGAATGGATTCCATTTTTCATTTATTTTCTTTATTTTTGAGTTGGGATCTCACTCTGTTCTGTAGTGTAGTGACACAATCACAGCTCACCGCAGCCCCAACCTCTTGGGTTCAGGTGATCTTCTGAGTAGTTGGGACTACAGGCACATACCACCACACCAGGGCTAATTTTTGTGTCTTTTAAAATTATTATTGTTATTATCTGTAGCAATGTGGTGTTGCTACATTGCCTGGGCTGGTTTCAAATTCCTGGGCTCAAGCAAGCCTCTTGCCTCAGCCTCCCAAAGTGCTGGGATTATACCACCAGTCCTGGTCCATTTTTTATTGTACTTATTTGTATTTTCTCTCTTTCTGCGTGCCATGTAGATTGAAAACGTTTTTTCTCAGTTGGTAGATAGTTTTTTCACATGCTTCATAGTGTTTTCTGACACACAAATTTTATTTAATGTAGTCAAAATTTTCCCTCGTGTTTATAATTTTTAAACTTATGTCATAAAAATCTGTTCTCAACTTACAGTCATAATAATATTTTCTATTTTGTATTGAAAGTATTAAACTTTTTCATTGCATATTTTTGTTACCAACTCCTTTTATTGAGGAGTCAATCCTTTTTATATTTATCAGTGATGTCAGTCCTGTCATTGTCTGCTAACTTTTTTTTAACATTTGAATCTCTTTCTGGGCTCCCTACTCCCCTTTTTAGTTTAGTTGCCCACATTACTGTGTGAGTTACAATGCTTTTGTAATGTTTATATTGTTTAGGGCAAGCATGCTCACTTTTTTCCATTTATTTAGAACTGTCTTAAATCTTCTTGGTTCTTTGTTCATCCAAGTAAAACTTACAGTCAGTTTATTAAATTGCATAAAACCTGTTGAAATTATGATTGCAGTTGCATTAAATCATTTTGGAAAGAATTAACTTCCCCCCCAATACTGAGGCTTCACATGAATACAGTTTTACTTATTTATGTTGGCTTTAATATAATTTAAAAAATTATTATTTTCTTCCTAAGGGCTTTGCATATACTTTGTTAAATTTAGTTTTTAAATTTGACACACAATTTGGAGGCTACTGCAAATGAGATCCTATTAATATTACATTTTCTAACTCTGTTACTCATAAATAGTAATCTAGCTGATTTGTTTGTATTATCCAGAAACCTTGCTGATGTCTCTTTTTAAGTCTTATAATTTATTTTTTTGCATTGTCCTACAGTTTCTCTCAATAGTCATACTCTGCAAATAAGGACAACTATTTTGTGCCTTTCTAATCTATACATTGCTCTGTTTCAACTTTTATTGACTAGTTCCAGTGGCAGTGGCAGAGAAGCAGTGAGTGGAAGTATTACCTCATTTTGAAAGGAATGCAACTATCGTTACACCATTAATAGATCATCATTTAATATATTACTCAAACCAGAACCTTTTGTGCAAAGTTATATTAATTTTTTATTGTTGCTCTTTCTATTACCACAAACATAGTGATTACAAACAGCAAAATTTTATTATCTATAGTTCTTGTCCAAAATGGGTCTTCTTGGACTAACATCAAGTTGTCAGCAGCAATGTGTTACTTCTAAAGGCTATAGGGAAGAATAACCTTTCCTGCATTTTCCAGCTGCTAGAAGCTGTCTTGGTTCTCCTTCACAACTATCAACATCGCATTTCTCATCATTTTTAAGTAGCTATATCCCCTCTAACTCTTTTTTTCTTCCTCTCTTTTCCAATTTTAAGGACTGTTTTGAATTTATTGGCCCATCTGGATTGGATTATCTTGTTATTTTAAAAAGTCAGTTGATTAATAACCTAAATTTCATCTGCAACCTTAGTTTTCTTTTGCCATGTAACCTAACAGATTCACAGGTTCTGAGATTAGGGTATGGACCTCTTTTGGGGGGGTTGCCTCTTTCTCCTACTATAAAGTGCTATTAATAGTCACTCTGGGATATAGGTATTAGCAAAGTTTTCCATGCAAACTTGTTCCATATGAGCTTTCTAATTAAGTATGTTATCTATTGTATGTTCCTTTGTAGATAGACTTTATTAAGATAAGAAAGCACCTATCTAACACAATTTGGTAAATCTTACATCAATATATTTTATAATGTTAAAATAACCTCTACATTATTCTATGAATAAATGCAGTTTGGATATTGTGTGTGATATTGTGTGTGTGTGTGTGTGTGTGTGTGTGTGCATGTGTCTGTAAATTTAGGTTGCTTATATTCTTTGAGGTTTATATATTTATATTCAAACATGTAATTCGCCTTTTATTTCACTTTGCCGTTCTTCTCTGGCATTACAAAAGTTAGGCTACCTTGTAATTTTTATTCAGAATATTTCCACTTTGTATATTCTTTGAAAGTTAGGTTAACTTAGATTTTCCATTTTACCTTGAATCAGTTCTGGAAAATCATAATTTTCCCAAGAAAGTCCATTCCGTCCAACTTTACAAATGTATTAGCATAAAATTGTTTAAAATACATGTTATTATTTTTCAAATATCTATCCTTTTGAATTTTATATTTTACTTTTAATTTAAAATATTGTTTTCTGTGCCTCTTTTTAAAATACTCTTGGCAGATTTTTATCTGTTTTATTATTAGTTTTAAAGAATCACCCTTTGGCTTATTTGATCCTTACTATTATATATTTTTTCCTATTTTACTTCTGCTATTTTATTCATTGTTTTCCTTCTTTCCACTTCCTTTGGATTAATCATTTTGTTATCTCTCTCATATATTCTGTAGGATGCTTAGTTAATTTTCAGCGTACTTTTCTATTATAAGCACTTTATGCTATAAATTTTATTTATACCTTTTATCTGCAGCCTAGAAAATTTGTATGTAAAATTTTATTATCATTTAGTTCTAAATATATTCTAATTTATGATATGAGTAATTTAGGAGGTATCTTACATATTGATTTATTATGTGGCTTTCAGCTATTTATTGATATAACACATATTGTAAATTTTTATAAAGATTCCACATATCATTAAAAAGAATGCACAGCCTTAATTTTACAGTACAACTATCTATATATGTCCATTAGCTCAAGCTGGTTGTGCTATTCTAAGCTTCTCTGTCTTTTCTATTTTTTATTTGTTATCAAAATTTTTATTGGTTTAAGTGTAACAGCAGTTATTATTCTATATTGAAGTAATTCCATATTTTGCTTTACATTTTTGAAGAAATCACTAAATCAGTTTTGTCATATGTGTAGCACTTACATAAAGAGAATAGTTCTGAGAAATTGTGTATGTATTTTTTAACATAAATGAATGCTTAAAAGAGGTTAGTTTTCTTTACTTAGCCATTTTTCTCTAATCTGTGATAAAAACTGAAAAAGTTTTTTTGAGATCAGTACTGAAGTAAGATCATCTATGTATACAATTAAGAAAGGCATTGATCTATTAATAAAATAAGTTATACTTGAGGTCCTATTTAATTAACATATGTTTCATATGTCAATTACTAAAAGAGGTATATTAACATACCTGTTATTAGACAGAATTCTAATATGACTTTCCCCCACAAGATTCCTGGCTGCTGGTATAAACACCTCTCTGTTATTCAGTCAAACCCTAATGTACGTACTGTTATGAAATGTCTTTGAAGATGTAATTAAGGCCCTAAACTAGTATGATGGTAAAGAGATTATCTGGGTAGGTCTCACCTACTCTCCTGAGCCCTTTATAGTTTTCTCTGGAGTTTCAGATTAGGAAGTCAGTGTGAATTGCCAATGAGGGCCCTGTGGTAATAAACTATGGGAGGCTTCTAGGAACTGAGTATGGTTTCTGATTAATAACTTGTGGGATGACAATGACTTTAGTATTTCAACCACAGAGAAATGATGTCTACCAATAACCAATGAACCTGAAAGAAGTCTCCAAGTTCCAGGTAAGAACTTCAGCCCTGACCAACACTTTGATTTCAGTCCTATGAGACCTTGAACAGAGAATCCAGACACAGTGTGGCTAGATTTTTCACCTACAAAATACACGAGCTAACAAATTGGTGCTTTCTGAAGTCACAAAGTTTGTGGTAGTTTATTGTACAATAATGTAAAATGAATACAAGGCATGATGATTATAATATTTTTGTTCTCCATGATTATTTTATTTGGCACATAATCTCACCTTCCCTGAGTACTAAGTGGTATATACATAAGGCTTTGATTCAGGGAATCTTCCTCTCAGGCATTATCCTTATCTCCTGACACTCATTATAATGGGTCTTACTGCATATAACATAGCTCCTTATTTTGAATACTCACTCTTCACTTGATATTTATCATAATCCCAAGAATAGCTTTGTAAATTATTTTATGATTGCCATAATAACCAAAATTCAATCTCAGAATAAGTATTTTTAGTTTAGGGTCTGACATGAACTGAATTTTTTTTTCTAAATTTGAATAAATTTAATGGGTACAAGTAAAAGTTTGTTACATGGATATATTGCATATTGGTTATGTCTGGGCTTTTATGATGGGGAACCCAAAAAACCCAGAATTTACATTTTAAAAATTGTGTATCCCCCTACCGGGAATATACCCTGGGAACTCAAATCACTCTATGAAAAAGATACCTGCACACGTATGTTTATTGCAGCATTGTTCACGATAGCAGAAACATGGAACCAACCATGCTGCCCATTAAAAGAGGACTGGATTTTTAAAATGTGGTACATATACGCAATGGAATATTACACAGCCATAAAAAAGGACAAAATTATGAACTTCACAACAACTCGGATGGACTTAGAGGCTATAATACTGAGTGATCTATCACAGAAACAAAGAACTGAGTATCACATGTTCTCACTCATAAGCGGACCTTAATCAATTATCTTAATACTATAAGAAAAGGTTTGGCAGTAGTAGGAAACTGCCAGGAGGGAAAATGGGGTGGGATTGGCAGTAGCAGGAACCTACTGGGGGTGGGGGGCACACCTCATCAACAAGGGTACCTGCATCATGAACATTTGTATACCTCACCCTGAATTGTATCCCACATCTTTAAAATAATTTTTTTTTTAAATTGTGTACTTATTCTTACATGTTTAAACTCCAGTCACCTTCAAAATACTCTCCATTTGATGCAACATACCTATCGAGACACTTTTTCTACTGCTGTGAACAGTTTTTGAACTTGTCAATTTTGAATCCTTTTGATGCTTCTGCCTTTGTTTCACTTCTTCCACATCGGCAAAATGTTTCCCTTTGAGAAATTTTTTCATCTGGAGAAACAAAAAAAAAGTCTCTCAGGGCAAGATCTGGTGAGTAAGAATGGTGGGGCATGAGGGTTATGCTGTTTTTGGTCAAAAACTGCTGAACACTTAGTGCACTGTGGGTAGGAGCACTTGTAAATTACCCATCATGAAACGGGCAAACGTGTTGAAAGAATCTAAAAAAATAAAAATAAAATCACTAAAGCCAAATGCAGCATCTCACAACAACGCTAGTTTGTCCACTGATGCCAATTGGTTTCTAGAACACTTACCTAGTGTGGGAAGCCTATACTACAAGGGGCCTGCCCTCCAAAATATAGTTCTGTTTTTTTTTTGTTTCCCCTCATAGTGTATCTATCACCTGTATAATGTACATTTTGCCTATTAAGTAATTTTTTGTCATTAACCCCCCCCTTCCAAGTCTCCAATAAACATTGTTTATCAGTGTGCACTGTATGTTCATGTGTATACATTAATTAGTTTCCACTTTTAAGTGGAAACATGCCATATTTTTCTTTCTGTTTCTGAGTTGTTTTCACTTAATATGATGACCTCCAGTTGCATTTAAGTTGCTGAATAGTGAATTAAATTTGAAATACCCTGATATTTCTATATATGCTTTGTCAATCTCAACTAAAATAGCATGATAATGGTTGTGAAAGGAGAATACAGCAGTTAATTTTCCAGAGAATGTTTTTTCCATTTATATTATTTTTTTTCTTGTTGGCTGTGTGTGATACATGGACACCAAACAACTCTAAAATATTGTATCTATGATTTCCGGTTTGCATATGTTTTAGGCCTAAGTGAGCTATCAGAACATCGGTTATGTACAAATACTGTGGCAGCTACTCTCACATATGGTGTTTGTTTCTGATACAGCTCTATGTACTAGGTAGATATAATTTTTGCTTTACAGGTAAAGAAACTGAAGCTAGAATAGTAATTTCCTGAGTTTCCAATATTCAGATTTATCACAAGGCCCTTGCTCTAGAATCTTAACTAGGCCAGCGATTTTCCACTTTTGTTCTATAAAACCTAGATATTTGCAAAAGTGTTCCAGGTGTTATACAATCATGTGCTTTGATTTTCATCTTAATATACATTAGATCTCTGAAAAACATGGATTTGAGCTCTGTGAGTCCACTTATATGTTAATTTTCTTCTGCCTCTGCCATTCCGGAGACAAGAAGTTCCTTTCCTCGTCTTCCTCCTCAGGCTACTCAACATACGAAGACAATGAGGATGAAGATATTTATGATAATTCACTTCCACTTAATGAATAGTAAATGTATTTGTCTTCCTTATTGCTTTCTTAATAACATTTTCCCCACTAACTTATTTTGTAATAAAGACCAGCAGTACAATACTTTTTGCTGCCTTACATCTTTCCTACACTGTCCACCTCCCCAAATAAAAACTAATCCTGCCATTTATCCTTTTTTATATGCTCATTCTCATACTATTTTAAGGTTATTTTCCACTGAATCAATTTCCTTCTAAATTTTTTAATTGACTTCTATGAAACTATCTTTACTTGGAAGTAAAGCACCACTTACCTTATTTATTCTCAAACTGCTTCTTTCTAACTATTGGCATGAACAGAAACCTAACTACTATTGTAAGGCACTAATCTCCCAACAGTTTAGTTGAGACATTTTCCCCATACAGTGTGCACCTAAATTTGAAACATGTGACTAAGTGTCCTTTTACACCCAAACATAGCTTTCATGTCGTTAATCCTCTGTATCTGAATAATCAAAAAGATTGCTCTATGTTCCTAAATCACTCCCATTCATTATAAATTTTAGAATCAGCCAGACTCGGTGGCTCAGCCTATAATCCTGGTACTTTGGGAGGCCGAGGCGAATGGAATGCCTGAGCCCATGGGTTCGAGAGCAGTCTGGGAACTTTGGTGAGACCTCATGTCTACAATAAATAAAAAAATGGCCGGGTGTGTTATCGCGCGCCTGAAGTTCCGGCTACTTGGAAGGCTGAGGTAGAAGGATCGCAGGAGCCCAGCAGGTCGATGCTGGGGTGGCCGTGAACATTCGACCCCACTCCAGCCTGGGCTACACAGTGATTCCAACTCAAAAAAGAAAAAAGTATCTAGTTCACACTCTCCCTCTCGAATTTTCACCATCATTCCCAGTAACTATTACGTTCACATGGATGGCTAGAGCTGTAACATGGATATTCAGTTCTTTAATACCTGCATCCACAATCATCTTCATCTTCAATCTCTACCTTACAGCAGTTTTTCTTGCATGGTCACACTATATAGATTAATAACCACTCAGATTTTTTCCAGCTCTGAAGTCTCGATATCCAATGTTAAACTGTCTTATCATTTTATTCACATGATAATCATTATTTTACTTAAAGGAGATCTCAAAATTTTGATTATTACATTTTCTTCCAGTATTCTAGAACTTCCTTGCTTTTATCTTATTTTTAATATGTTTTATCTTGTTTATTAACATATAACTGGTTCTCTGGAAATTTTCATTCTGAGAGAAGCCAGCTTTTATGTCAGAAGTCTGGCTACCAGGAGTGCATCATGTTAGAGAGTACATACGTAGATGCTACAGTAAACAACCCCAGCTAAGCTAGCAGTCAATAACTAGAATCAGTTAGGAGACAAGTAATTAAGTCATTCTGGACATTCAACCCAGTAAACTCTTCAGTTGTATGTAGCCCTGGCTGACACCAGGCTGCAAGTACATGTGAGACCCCAAGCAAGACGTGCCCAGTTGATTCCTCATCAACAGAATCTATAATAATAATAATATTTGTTTATGCTAGTAAATTTTGTTGATTTGTTAGACATTGATTGCAACTGAAACAGTTTTCAGTATCAGCTGAGTCTTCAATGAAATCCTTTGATTCATCACATGTTTTCGTTTAGCTACCTCTTCCCATCACCTCAATTATTAATATCTTTATGACACTAATCAGGTCTGTATGGTTAATCTCAACCCTGATTGTGCCTGGCTCAATATTCTAATTGGTATAGTGAAAAAATTTAGGTCAGAGCATTAAGTGTTATATATTCAAGTTCTTTCCGTTCCCACACCATTAATTCACCAGAACTAGTTTCTCTATTCACACCAAACTTTATATTCTCTCCATTATCTTCAGAAGGCTCAGTGTATTTTCAACTGTGTCACTGACCTGGTCTATCTGTTCTTCCTTCTCTCCTTCCTTCCTTCCTTCCTTCCTTCCTTCCTTCCTTCCTTCCTTCCTTCCTTCTTTCTGCCCTTTCTTTCTTCTTTCCTTACTTTCTTTCTCCCACCCTTCCTTTCATTTTTAGTGAGGAACTATGTATATGTAAGAAACTATGCTAGGTACTGTGGATATAATTATTTCTTCCACAGGGCTTGGTTTTTACAAAGGAGGGCATAATGGTTTCCCTACTGTGTTCTTTCATAGAGGTTAGAGAGTTATCCAACCTCTTCCTCTGTGCTGATAACATCACTCAATCTCATAAACATGTTCAATAACAGATAATTTTTATTGAGATGAAATTTACGTAATATAAAATCAACCATTATAAAGAACATTCACATTAAAATTTAGAAAGATCTCAAATCAATAACCTAATCTACCATTTTAAGGAACTAGTAAAAGAAGAACAAAATAAACTGAAAGCAAGCAGAAGGAGTGAAATAATACAGATTAGAACAAATATATAAAATAGAAAGTAAAATCAATATTAAAAAAGTCAGCAAATCCAGGAATTGGCTCTCGGTAAAGACCAACAATATTTAGAAACTTTAGCTAGACTTTCCAGAAAAATAAGAGGATTGAATCAATTTAATAAAATCACAAATAAAAGAGAAGACAGTAATACTGACTTCACAAAAATAAAAAAGAATGTAAGGGAATATTATGAACAATTGTATGACAAAAAATTATGTTCCTAAGTGAAATGAAGAAATTCCAAAATAGACACAAAGCTAACATAAGAAGAAATAGATAATCAAAATAGACCAGGATTAGTAATTTGAACACTTCCTACAAATTAAAGTACAAGACCACATGGCTCCCTAGTGAATTCTTTCAAACTTAAATTAGGATCAATACCAGTCCTTCACAAACTCTTTCAAAAATTAGATGAGGAGAGGACACTCACTACATTCCATGAGACTAGTGTTTCCCTGATAGCAAAACCAGAAAAAGACACCACAAAAAAGAAAAAATGGACACTAATATTACTTATGAAGATAGACTCAGAATTCCTAATGAAAACACCAGCAACCTGAATTCAGCAAAATATGAAAAAATAAATTATACACCATAACCAAATGAGATTTATTCTACAATTTAAAGTTAGCTTGACTTCCAAAAATCAATCAACATATTACACCATAGTACTTGCAAGAAGGAAAAATTTCTTGATTTTTTTTTAAATGGAGGCAAGAAGAGTATTTGGCAAATTCAACACTTAAGAAAATAGAAATGGAAGGCAACCTCCTCAACCTCAGAAAATACTCACAGCTACTATTAGAATTAATAGTGAGACTAAATGTTTCCTTCCTAAGATCAGGAGCAAGAATAAGAATGTCTGCTTTTAACATTCCTAATCAACATTGTACTGGAGGTTCCAGTCAGAAAAATTGCATAAGAAAAAGAAATAAAAAGCATTCAGATAATAATAAACAACAGTACATTTGCAGATGTCATAATCTTATATACTGAAAATCCTAAGTAATCCACTAAAATTCTATTGAAATTAGTAAACATAAAAACCAAAAAACTATACATTTGTAATGAACAATCAGAAAATGAAATAAACAGTAAAATCCATTTACAATATTAGCAAAAGAGTAGAATACTTGTGAATAAGCATATCTAAATAAGTTAAGGGCTATAAAGCATCTTTAAACAAAAAAATAAAGATAATTAAAAAAAAAAAAACCTGGGCTCAGTGACTCACACCTGTAATCCCAGTACTGGAGGTGAGACCTCATCTTTAAAAAAAAAAAAAATTAACTGAACCTGGTGGTACATGCCTATATATGGCTGGCTGCTTGGGAGGCTGAAGTGGTTCATACATGTACATGGATTTGAAAGCTTAATATTGTTAAGATGGTAATATATTTACCAAATTGTTTTACAGATTAAATACTAATCCTATCAAAATCCAAGCTGTCTTTTTGTTGTAGATATTGACAAACCAATTGTAAAATTTATATGGAAACACAAGCATATTAGTTTTCTATTGCTTATATAACAATTGACCACAAAATTAGTGGTTTAAACAACACAAATTACAGACTGTTTCTCTTTTGGAAATGTTAGGGTAAATTCATTTCCTTCCCTTTTCCAGCTTCTAGAAGCTGCTTACATTCATTGACGTGTAAATTTATCAATGTGACTTCGTTTTTGTTGTTAAATCTCCTTTTTTAACCTGACCCTACAGCTTCCTTCTTATAAGTACTCCTGTGATGACGTTGAGTCCTCCAAGTATTAATGGACTACCTCTTCATTTTAAGGTAATTAAGTTTATTACATCCACAAAGTCCCTTTTGCCATGTAAGGTAACATATTCAGAGGCTGTGGAGATTAGAATGTCTGCGGAGGGTCAATATTTTATCTACCACATTAAGAAACCCAGAATAGCAAAGGAAAAAAGTCTTTAAAAAGAACAAAAATGGAAGACTTACACTTTCTAGTTTCAAAACTTATGACAAAGCTCTAGTAATCAAGACTGTATGGTACCGGCAAAAGAATAAACATACAGGTCAATGAAATATAATTGAGAGTCTAAAAATAAACTCTTAGTTTTATAGTCAATCGACGTTTGTCAATGGTGGCAAGACAATTCAATGGGGGGAAATACTATTTTTATAAAATGGTGCTGAGACTACTGAATATGGAAGACAATGAAAATGAAACTCTACCTCACATCATATACAAAACTGAACCCCAAATAGATGACATCCCTAATTATGAGTTCTAAAACAATAAAACACTTAGGAATAAAAAAAATAGAAGTAAGGCTTTGTGATCTTGAGCCAGGCAATGATTTTGTAGATGTGACATCAAAAATAGAAATGACAAAAGAAAAAAATAGGTAATTTGGATTTCACAAAAATTTAAAACTTTTGTCACTCAAAGGATATCCTCAAGTGATAACCCACAAAATGGAAGAAAACTGCAAATAATATCAGTGATAAGGAATTTATATCCAGACTATATGAAGAACTAAAACTCAATGAGAAAAAGACAGATTACATAATTTTAAAATGGTTCAAGGAGTTGAATGGATATTTCTTCAAAGAATATTAAACAAATGACCAATAAGCACAAGCAAAAATGATCAACATAATTAGTTATTAAAGAAAAGCAAATCAAAATCATAATAAGATACATCACACCACTAGGATGGCTATAATAAAAAAATGTAAAAAGCGAGTATTATCTAGGATGCATAGAAATTGAAATATTCATACAGTGCTGGTAAGAATGTAAAATGGTATGGCCACTATGGAAAACAATCTGGTAGTTTCTCAAAATGTAAATATAAAATTTTCATATGACCAACAATTCTTTCCCCGATACATAACTAAAAAAAATGAAAACTTATGTACATATGAAGACTGCATATATTTGTTTATAGCAGAAATATTCACAAAGTTAGAAATTGGAAGTAAACTTGTCTATCAACTGCTGAATGAATAAACAAAATTTGTATATCCATACAATGAAATGCTATTTGGCAATAAAAAAGAAAAAAAGTACTGATACATGCCATAACATAGATGAGCTTTGAAGTCATTATGCTAAGTGATAGAATCCAAAACAAATGCCACATATTTTATGATTCCATATATATGAAATGCCCAGAATAGGCAAATCCATAGAGAATAACTGCAAGATTATTAATTGTCTAGAACTAGGGTGCTAGGGGAATGGGAAGTGACTACTAAGTGGTATGGGATTTCTTTTTGAAGTTGTGAAACTTTTCTAAAACTGCCTGTGGTGATGGTTGTACCACTTTGTAAGTTACTAAAAATCTTTAAATTGTCCCTTTTAAGTGTGCAAGTTGTATATTATGCAATTTATATCTCAATACATATTGAGTCATGAGTTTACATGTTAACTTAAAGAAATATTACATGGAGATTTAAAAGAGAGACTCAGAATATAGTTTACTATGAGAAAGTGCTACCCCAAAGTCTTTTAACTATTCATATTTAATATGCATTATTCAGAAACTGCTTGTACTATAATTCCGTGAAATAACTCCATAGGACATTTAAGACCACCTAATCCTTATTTTAAAGTATACATTTTGCATTTCTTTGGGCATGTACACTCTGATATTATGATGGAATTGTGAAAAGCCTTAAATAAATGCTGTTAATGTTTTCAATTTTCTCTCTATTAAAAAGGGTGTGCAGTTCATAATAACTTTATGATGAGATAGAGTTTACAAAATGATGAATTTAGATGCAGCCAATTAAATAAGTGAAAAATGAAAAATTTTTACCCGTTATCTAGGGATTTCTAGATATATGGGGGGGCACAAAAACCCAGGAATTTATTTATAAAATATTGTGTATTTATTCATATATGTTTAAACTTCAGTCACCTTCAAAGTACTCTCCTTTTGATGCAATACACCTATCAAGATGCTTTTTCCACTGCTCAAAACGGTTTTTGAACTCATTGATTTTGATGCCTTTTAGTGCTTTAGCCATTTTTTGTTTCACCTCTTCCACACCAGGAAAACGTTTCCCTTTTTTGTTCTGTTTGTGTCTTTGTTTCCCTGGGGAAACAAAAAAAGTCACTCGGAGAAGATCAGGTGAATAGGGAAGGTGGGACATGGGGGTCATGCTGTTTGTGGTCAAAAACTGCTCAACACCCAGCATGGCACGGGCAGGCATGCTCATAAATCACCCATCTCAATGGGCGAACACATTGAAAGAATCTCCAAAAAATTTCACAGATGCAAAACACAGCTTCTCACAACAATGCTAGCTGGTACACTAATGCCAACTGGCTTCTAGAACACTCACCTACTGGGGGAAGCCATACAGCATGGGGCCCACCCTCAAAAAATTAATTCCATTTTTTTGGTGTACCCGCTTGTATGAATACATTCTAATAGCTGACTAAATAAAATGTCTAGATTCCATTTTTCCTCAGTCTCTTCAATATATTTCAAACCTAGGATTTGTTTAGCAGTCTGGGATACATCAGAGGAAATTATGACTTATGGGTGTGTGGAAGTGGTATACCTAGCCAAGCTCTTTATAAATTTGCTGAGTCTGATCGAATATCTTTAGCCACAAACATTAACAAACTGAAGAAATTCCCAGCTTAAAAACAGAACTCCAGTCTTTGTTTAAGACAATTTGCTCTGCCTGATAATGAAGAAGAGGGTCACTAGCAATCCTAATCCCATTTTGTCTGTAGTTTGTGAAGACAGCTGGGTGAATGGCAAGGAAAGCTAAAAAAAAAAAAAATCATTCATCATCATTGTTGATATTGGACTTATGCAGAGCTCAGAGAGTAACACAAAGCCATTTAGATTCATATTCCCCAAGAAGAAATTGCATTACTAAAGATTCTAGGCAAAGGACAGAGTAGAAGAAAAAATCATGTTGCTTCAGCTGGAGAATTTCAAAGGTAATTTAATCTCCAAGGGACAGCTCACTGTCTAAATTCACAACATCACATAATATATGCAGTCATGTTGTGCAGCTACTATATCAAGAAGATTGCTTGTGCTAATTGAAAAGGAGAAAACATATAGCACTGAATAAAAAGATGGACTATGTCCTCCATGTTTCCAACATTTGCCTAAGTAACCTGTTTTGTGTGTGTGTGTTGACAATCACTAATAATGCCAAATTAAGCTAATAAAAAAATTACATTTGGAAATCTGAGAAAATACAACAGCAAGTTTTATATGACTTGAAACAAATTCCTTAGTTTAATGATGAATCCTCTAGGACATTGAAATAGAAAAGCTATATCTTCAACAGTACTTTAGTTTGAAAAAAATGATGTGAAATGAAACAACAGATAATTAAAGCACATTTCAATACTGTTATATGACATTGACATATGCTTTAAACTAGTTTAGAACAGCCCTATCCGATAGAAATACAATGTGCATTCCAAATGTTCTAGAAGCCACATTAAAAAGAAAAAAGGAAATGGGTAGAAGTGTGAGTAATATATTTTATCTAACCCAATATATCCAAAATATTAACATTAAAACATACACACAACATAGAAATATTAATTAAATATTTGACTTTTTTCATAATATTTCTTCAAAATGTGTGGTTTCAGCAATCACATTATTATATATACACCCAAAGAAGCATATATTGTTCCACCAAAAAGTCACCTTCATTCATATGTTTATAGCAGCACTGTTCAAAATAGCAAAACCATGGAACCAGCCCAGGCACCCATCAACAGTGGATTGGATAAAGAATATTTGGTACATATGCAGCATGTAATACCACAAAGCCATAAAGAAGAATTAAACTTCATGTCCTTTGCAGCAATGTGGATACAGCTGGAGGCCATTATACTAAGCAAACTAACACAGAAACAAAAAAGTAAATACCACATGTTCTTACTTACGAGTGGGAGCTAGACACTGCGTACACATAGACATAAAAATGGGAACAAGAGGCACTGGAAATTCTTGAGGGGAAGAACAAAAGGAGAAAAATGCTGAAAATCTACCCATTGGGTACCATGTACACCATTTGGTGGATGGGTTTCATAGAAGCCCAAATCTCACCATTCATAATATATCCATGTAACAAACCTGTACATGTAGCCCTTGAAACTAAAAATTAAAAAAAGGTAAAATATGCAGTTTATTTTACATTTATAGCACATTTAAATATGAACTGGCTGGACTGGGCATGGTGGCACATGCCTATAATCCCAGCATTTTAGGAGACCAAGGTGAAAGGATTGCCTGAGCCCACGGGTTTGAGACCAGCCTGGGCAACTTGGCGAGACCTCATCTTTACATTAAATCAAAAATTAGCCGGGCATGGTGGCATGTGCTGTAGTTTCAGCTACTTGGAAGACTAAAGCAGAAGGATCGCCTGAGCCCAGCAGGTCGAGGTTGCGATGGCCATGAATGTGCTACTGCCACTCCAGTCTGGGTGACAGAGACTCCAACTTAAATAAACAAATAAATAAATAAATAAATAAATAAATAAATAAATAATAAATAAGGACTGGCCACATTTCAAGTACTCAATAGCCACATGTCACTAGTGGCTAGTGTGTTGCACAGCACAGGCTAGATGGTTTAGAAGCAATATAAGGGTGAAGAGACCAGTCAGAGTATGTGAGTCTATGCATGGGTGAGTATACATAAGGATGAATCTGCATATGTGTGTGTCTGCAAGTGGGTGAGCAAATGTCCAACTGAGGGGAGATGTGGGACCAGGCACCCGGGGCTCCCCTGCAGAAGCAGCTGCAATTTACCACAGCTCTGAATTCAGCAACTCTCATGTGCAGGAATAGCTGCCATTCTCGAGGCATCTCTCGGGAAAGACAGCAGATATCAGCCAAGTCTTGGCACCTGGCACCTGGCCCACACCACCATCTGCAGCAACAGACTACGCACTGGCAGCAGGGATCATGGAGAAAGCTTGGGGAGGAAATCTGGGGCTGAGCCCTGCTGGAGGTCAAGATGTGGGCTGATGCCATTTTCTCTGTCCCAAAACCTGGGCAGAGACCTGCTTTAGCATACCCAATTCTTAGCAGCCTGCATCCTGAGACTGTGGGGCACTCTCCATACTTCTCTGGCATTGATCATCATTGGCCCAGAGAGGATACAAGAGAGACAGATGCCCCACCCCCCCACACTAGACCAAACACAGATGTGTACAATTGGAGGGGGAGACCTAGCTACAGATGCGATGGAGTGAGTCCTGATCTAATTCATCCTCCCTTCCCCCAGCAGTCCATGGGACATCTGACCCATGTGGAGAGCAGCTTGATTGGCCTGCACTGAGAGCAGAAGGGAAGGTCTAGTGACCAGAGTCATCTCCCTACTGTGGCGCCAAAAGTGGCAGTGCTTGGGACATACCAGTAAAAGGAAGGAAGGAAGGAAGGAAGGAAGGAAGGAAGGAAGGAAGGAAGGAAGGAAGGAAGGAAGGGAAAGAAAGAAAGAAAAAGGAAGAAAGAAAGAAAAAGGAAGAAAGAAAGTAAAAGGAAGAAAGAAAGTCAAAGTTCAAGCAATGGCCACAAGAGGGAGCTCATTTTTTGGTCTGCTCTCTCCATACATATCTTTCTGTGTGTGTATTATGATTTTATTTGCCCCTTTTTCTTCCTCTCTTTTCTTTTTGCATATGGGTATATTTGTGGGTGAGTGTATCTTCAATTTTTTTTGTTTGTTTATTTGTTCATTTGCTTGCCTGTTTTCCTTCCTTTTCTTTCTCTTCATTTTCCTCTCATCTCCTTTCTTACTTTTTCTTATCTCATTTTCATTTCAGGGGTTATACATATGCTCCCACTGCATGGATATATCGTAAGGTGGAGGGAAGTGGGTTCTGGGGAGCCACACCCCAGTCAGCAGACACTGTGATCTGCAGGTAGCTTCAGAATCATAGCTCCTCCCATTACACCTTAATCAAGTCTCAAACCTGCAAAAAGATGGCACAGTCCTCCACCCCCAACCTGGCTTCAAAATTGAACAAATCCAGAGGATCTCCTAAGAAAGAATAGGAGATTGAGCAAACAGAAGTAAAAGCTATCCCCCCATCACTGGGCAATGGAATTAAAGAGGGAAGCTTAAAAGGTGGGGGAGGGAAATCCATCACAAATGAAGAAGAATCAACAGAAAAACACAGGTTTTACCCAGACCCCTGGAAAGCTAGCACCTGAGAATATAGACTTCATAACTCAAACAACAAGGAGCCCCCAGAATGCCTGGTCTCAAACTACAAATCAAGATATCAAGGTATTGATGGAGAGAACAAACAGAAATGAAGAAAGGCAAGAAGAATGAAAGAGTTGATAACTGAGATAACAGCAATAAAGAATATAGTAAGCAAAATAAATAACGAACTGACAAGCATTGACATCAGAATTAACCAAGCAGAAAAAAGAATCTCTGAGCTAGAAAACTGAAATATGGAACTAACCAAACTGTTAAAACATAGAAAGGAAGCTTAAAAACATGAAACAAAGCTTCCAACAGATGTGCAATTATAATAAAAGGCCGAATTTATAGCTGACTGGCATTCCTAAGGCAGAAAGGGAGATAGAGACCACCTGGGAACAAACATTCCACGGGTTTATACAAGAAAACTTCCATAACCTCATCAGAGATGTGACTATCCAGACACAAGAGATTGAGAGAAACCCTGAAAGGCACCAAATGAGAAGACCAACTCCAAGATACATAGTAATTCACTTACACAAAATTTTTTTTTACACAAAAAGTAATTCACTTTATACAAAACAGGTATAAAAGAAAAAATCCTAAAGGCAGCAAGAGAGAAAGGTCAGGCTACCTACCAGAGAAGACTAATTAGAATAGCAGCATACTTATCTATAGAAACACTATAGGCTGGAAGAGATTTTGAAGTCCAATCTTCAAAGTTCTCAAGGATAAACAATTCCAACCAAGAATCTCCTATACAGCTAAGCTAAGTTTCATCAATGATGGAGAATTAAAATCCTTCCCTACATTTAATTCCTAAGAGTTTATGATGCCTCCAGACCAGATCTATAAGAGATGCTTAAGAAGGTATTAAGCACAAAAGAAAGAAAGAAAAAGAATGACCACATTCTTCTCAAGAATGCAGGTAAACAGAGAATCAACACAGCATTAATCATAACTGCAAAATTGAAAACACACACATATATCAATGTAAAAATCAAAGAAAAACTAACAAACAAATAAGCAAACAAACAACAACAACAAGAAGGAACTTTATAAGAGTCTTATGGCAGAGATAACATCTCACATCACAATAATCAGCCTGAATATGAATGAACTAAATGCACCACTGAAAAGAATAGAATGGCAGACCGATGGGGGTGGAAAACAAAAACAAAAACAAACGAACAAAAACATGACCCAACCATTTGCTGCTTCCAGAAAACATATCTCAATACAAAAGTCTCTCTCAGACTCAAAGTTAAAGAATGGAAAACAAAAGAAGACAGGAGTCACAATCTTAAAATCAGACAAAACAACATTTAAACTATCAAAAATTTAAAAAGATACAGAGAGACACTATATAATGATAAAGATTCAATCCATCAACAAGAAATATCCATCCTAAACATATATGCACCCAACACTTGATCACCAGCATTTATAAAGCAACTACTAAGTAAACTGAAAAAAAGATATTGATACTAGTGCTATCATAACTGGGGACTTAAAAACCCCACTAACAACCCTAGATAGACCATCAAGGTAAAAAATCAACAGGAGATCTGGAACCTTAACCTGACACTTGACTAAATGGACTTAATAGATAATTACAAAACACTTCACCCAACAAACATGGACTAAACATTCTACTCATCATCACATGGAACGTACTCCAAGATTGACCACATCCTCAGTCATAAACAAATTTCATAAGATCAAAATATTGGCATGCAGCTTCTCAGATCACAGAGGAATAAAAATAATATCAACACCAACAAAATTTTCCCAAAATTCTCAAAGTCATGGACACTAAACAGCATGATGCTGAACAACCCCTGGGTCAACACAGAAATCAAAATAAGAATTAAAAGATTCACAGAAACAAATGAAAATGAAAAAAATATCATGCCAAAACTTCTGGGATGCCATGAAAGCAGTACTAGGAGGGGAATTCATATCTCTATGAGTGCACATCAAGAAAACAGAAATATCACAAGTTAACAGTCTAACAGATCACCTAAGGTAGCTGGAAAGACAAGAACACCAAAGCCCTAAGTTCAACAGAAGAATCCAGATCACCAAAGTAAAAGTCCAAATGTAGAAGACAAAAAAATCATAGAAAAAAATCAGTGAAACAAAAATCTGGTTCTTAGAATGGATAAACAAGATTGATGGACCACTGGACAGACTGACCAAGATAAAGAGAGAAAAAGCCCAATGAAACACAATCAGAAATGCAAACTATCAAGTCACAACTGACCCAGAAGAAATACAAAAGTTTATCAGAGACCACAATGCACACATCAAAGGAAACAAATTTGAAAACATAAATGAAATGGAGAACTTTCCGTTATCACAGGTTTAAGGAAGTAGAAATTGAGACCCTAAATAGACCAAAAACAACCTAGGAAATTGACTCTATTACAAGAAAACTACCACCACCACCACCACCAACAACAACAACAAAAAGCCCTGAATCAAACTACTTTCCAGCAGAATTTTACAAAACATACAAGGGGGAGCTGATACAAATCCTATTGAAAGTATTTCAGGAAATCAAGAAAGAAGTTTCCCCAAATCATTTTATGAAGCTAACATCACATTGATATCCAAAACAGGTAAAGATCCAACAAAGAAAGAGAACTATAGGCCAATATTCCTGATGAACACAGATGCAAAATTTCTCAACAAGATTCTAGCAAATCGGATCCAACTCATCTCAAAAATCATCCACCATGACCAAGCTGGTTTCATCTGCAGGATCTAGGGCTGGTTCAATATCTGCAAGACCATAAATGTATTTAAATACATCAACAGATATAAAAACAAGAATCACAATATTATGTCATTACATGTAGAAAAAGCTTTTGATAAAATTCAACATAACTTCTTGATACAAACCCTTGAATATCTAGGCATAGAGAGAACTTAATCAAAATAATAAGAGCCATCTATGATAAACCTATAGACAACATATTGCTAAACAGACAGAAATCGGAAACATTTCCCCTGAAAACTGGAACAAGATAAGGCTGCCCACTCTCACACCTCCTGTTCAACACAGAGTTGAAAGTCCTAGCATGAGCAATTAGATAAGTGAAGGAAATCAAGCATATCCAAATGAGAAAAGAGGAAGTTAAGTTATCCCTCTTTGCTGACAATATGATCCTATACCTTGAAAACTGAAGAGAATCTGTCAAAAACCTCCTTGCACTGATAAAGGACTTTGGCAAAGTCTCAGGCTACAAAATAAATGTGCATAACACAGGTGCATTCTTACACACCACCAACAAAGGCAGAGAACCAAATAAAAAGCACAATCCCATTCACAATAGTAGAAAGAAAGAAGGAAGGAAGGAAGGACGGATGGAAGGAAGATCTCAGCATCATCCTAACCTGAGAAGAGAAAGACCTTTAAAATTAAAACTACAAAATGCTGCTCAAAGAAATCAAAGAAGACACAAACAAATGGAAAAATATTCCTTGCTCATAGATTGGAAGAATCAACATTGTTAAGATGTCTATGCTACCCAAGGCAATCTATAGATTAAATGCTGTACCCATTAAATTACCAGTAGCATTCTTCTCAGATCTGGAAATGTTAATACATGAATTCAAATGGAAATATAAAAGATCACGAATAGCCAAAAATAATCCTTAGCAAAAGAAACAACTTCCAGACAAAACTTGACTACAAGGCTACAATAGTCAAAACAGCCTGGCATTAATATGTGGACAGGCATATAAACCAATGGAACAGGATAGAGATCCTGGAAGCAAAATCTTAATTTTTCAACCAACTAACCTTCAACAAAGACCCCACCAACAACCACTGGGAAGAAGAGAACCTATTCAGTAAATGGTCTGGGAAAACGGGCTGTCCACATGCAGAAGAATGAAACAGCACCTCTACCTATTATCATACACAAAAGTCAACTCTAAATGCAAAACCTAAATGCAAAACTTCAAACTATAAGAATCTTAGAAAATGCAGGAGACATCCTTACGGAAATTAGAATAGGCAATCAATTCCTGATCAAAACCCCAAATGCTCATACCATAAGAGAGAAAATAGACAAGTGGTACCTCATCAAACTGAAAAGCTTCTGCAAAGCAAAAGAGAACATCAAGAGAACAGGGAGACAGCCCACAGAATGGGAAAAAATATTTGCCAACCGTATGTCTTACAAAGGCCTAACATACAGGATCTACAAAGAACTCAAATGTGCCAAAAGTAAAAAAAAAACCAAACAGCCCCATTACGAAGTGGGCAAAAGATACGAATAGAAGCTTCTTAAAAGAAGACATATGAGCAGTCAAGAGATACATGAGAAAATGCCCAGCCTCAATAATTGTCAAATAAATGCAAATTTAAATCACACTGAGCTACCACCTAACTCCAGTCAGGATGTCCATCATTAATAACTCAAAAAACAATAGATGTTGGAGAGGATGCAGGGGAAAGGGTAACACTTCTACATTGTTGGTGGGAGTGTAAACTAATACAACCTTTGTGGAAAATAGTGTGTCAATTCCTAAAAAAATCTAAAAATCAGCATTCCATATGACCCAGTAATCCTCCTTCTGGGAATTTACCCAGAGGAACCCAAATCACTCTATGAAAAAGATACCTGCACATGCATGTTTATTGCAGCATTATTCACAATAGCAAAAACATGGAACCAACTGTGCTGTCTATCAAAAGTGGACTGGATAATGAAAAAAAATGTGGTACATATGCACAATGGAATATTACATAGAACAAAATGATGAACTTTGCAGCAACTTGGATGGATTTAGAGTCTATCACACTCTATCACAGAAACAAAGAAGTGAACACCACATGTTCTCACTCATGAGCGGAACCTGAAAATTTATTATAATACTGTAAGAAAGGGTTTGGCAGTAGCAAGATGCTGCCAGAGGAATGGGGGTGGGGGGGGCAAAATATCAATAAGGGCACCTGTTCTTAAACCAGGAGAAGTAGGGGCCAAAGGGAGGCCCAAACTACCTGTATGTTGACTACTTATCTACCTCATCCTGAATTGTAGCCCACATCTTAAAAGAAAAAAAAAAGAAGCTGTACAATAGAACATTCTTCCATTTAGCATCAATTATTTTGTATGTATCTTTGGTCAGCATTAGGCTATGGTACTGAATAAGGCATATCTAGAGAGCAAGGGAGAAGTAGTTTGCCACAGCATGTTTTTTGGTCATAAATTACTGGTAGAAGATTTTAACCTAAACATAAAATTTGTTTTTTTAGGCTCAATATTATTAATATTCTTTTGTCTTGCTTACTGACAGTTACGATGACAAAAGACATAACTTACTGGATGTCCTGTGCTTTTCTTTTTATATATTTTAAATTTTAAAATTTGGTGATATGCAAAAGTCTATTAGTAGTCAAGGCTTCCTAAAGGTGGAGGTCCTTGATGTGCCATTGTCTTTTGTTTGTTTGTTATTGTTTTTCATCCTTCATGTTTTCTAAGGCTGGTCATTGATATCATTGTACTGAGTACTTCATCCCAGAGCATCTTACTGTTGACCAGAGAACGGGTAAGTCTTAAACAAGGGACATTTTCTGGAACACAAAGTTAGAGACTAGAAAAATTATTGGCACGGTTAAATTTAAAATTTCACATATGAATGGGAATGCACTTTGTTATCAACTAGGCTAAGTCATGAACTGCAGCAGATATCTCACTAGATTAGTAAACACAAACAGATACTAGACTGCAAACAATGAGAAATTGGGGCCTGGGAAGCATGCTGACATAATTGGGTTTGGGGATTGTTTGGGAACTGAGATATCACAATAACCAGTGCACTTTATCACACAAGAGAGAAACTTGCATATTACCATCAAGTCTTCTTTCTCTTTTACTCCTCATATACAAATAACCCCCACTCCTAGGTCTCTCAATTATTCCACTGAAAGAGTGGAAGGATCCTTTTGTAATCTCTCACTGTTTCTACTTTAATTTTGTCACTCATCAACTATCTAGAATATTTAGTATTTTTCTTTGCTGAAAGAAAAATGAATAAGAGTCTGTGTCTTCTTTCATAACCCTTATTAGAAATATACTGCATTTGAATTTTAGGAAGGAGTTTACTAAAGTTTCTCTTACATTGTTATGAAAAACATGGCTAAATTTGTGCTATAGTAGAATACAGTTAAACAGATTGGGTTACTAATTAAACATACAGAATTACTAATGTTATTGATGTAACTATAGTATAGTCTACACTGCCAAGCCCTAGTCCCTTCCTATAGTATCAAGCAGAAGGGTGATTATTTTACTGAAAAAATAAAATGAGTAGGTTCAGTAATTACACAAAATGCATGCAGTTAGAAAATTTTGTTGGCATATGCATGAATAGGTTTTGTGTGTTAGTAGCAAAAAATACCCAATCAGTGGAGTTAGACAAACAGGACTTCATGAATAAACCGTATCTGAGTCAGCAGGGTATGAAGATGAAGGTAGGAGAAGGAAGAAGATATTCTGTACTTTCATATTTATGTGGCCACAGAAATATGGTCAGTATACTACAAGTTGGAGGCTATGTACAAAAAAAATAAAAGGTTTTGATCAGCATGTGCCTCCCACAGGTTGCCCCAGTTACTGTTTTCCTTCATACTTATGACATAATAATGAACAAAACTGTGATCCATGAGATAAGTAATAGCATGATGTGAAACTATGGACCCACACAACTTTTTACAAGCTTTCATCAAGAGGACTACGGTGAAGTTCAAGTCAAGTTTGGTTATTGCTTCCCTTCCTGCCATAATCTGTACCATCTATTTTCTAGCCACCACTCTACTCATGGAATATAGTGTAGATTCAGAAACAAAAGAACAACTGCTTCTCTTTATTATAATAAGTTACATTTTATTGTTGATGTTTTTGATAATCTACTTCATAAAAATCTGTTACACTTTCTTGTTTTCCACGATCAACTAGCTTTCAGTAAAGAGAATGTGACCACGTTGAAAAATACCAAATATAAACAATATTGGATGGAATCTTTCCACAAGACATGATACTCAGGTCAGTGAGTACTTGTGTTATTAATGAGGTAAGGAAAAATAATTATATTTCCCAGCTGTTACAGGGAGACAGCATCCAGATAGAGGTAGGATTATCTTTATGAAAAAAATAAGGAATCAGATTTTGATGCCTAGTTCTAGTTAAATTCTGGGGAAAGATCAGAATCTGAGGAATACAATTGACTGTGTGCAGAACTGGAAGAAGCTTCAGATAATGAAAGAGTTGCATTTAAAGTCACATGGAAAAGTAACCGTATCTAGAAATACATCCTGGTCCTTTTTATAAGTAATTCTACCCTCAAGGGAATATGAGGGCAATTGGGAAGATTGCTAATGTTCCAGGGACAGGCAAGGTAAATTCTGACAATATTTTAAAGTTGTGCTATTGGGCACCGAAGTAGAAAAAATGTTGACACAATGTTTTGAAGATGCAAGAGGAGGTTAATGAGTAGGACTGTTTTTTATTGACTAGCTCTAGAAAAGCAGTTAAAGAGAAGATTAAGAGTAAATATTAGAAAATATCAAATAAAGCTAGGCCCTGTATTTGTCACTTATTTTTATTTTAATTTGAGAAACTGTTTTAAAGCTGTTGAATTTAATCTTTCTTTGTAGGCAAACAACTATGGAACCTAAATAAACAGATCTGATTGGCCATCAAACTGTTACTGAGACCAATTTATTGAGTACTAATTGGGTTAAAAATGTGTTTAGAAATTTCAGATTTGTAAAAATAATTACCAGCTTGGGAAGTGTCATTTAAACAAATAATCAAAACTATTTAATTGGGAACATAAAATTTCTGTTGACAAATTTTAAGAAACTGTTTTTGAAACATAGGGTTTGGAAAATATGTGAATATTCTTCTAAAGTTAAATGCATGGAGTCTGTGTGAGAAAAGTTAAATGGCTATATGTTCTCTCAGTTTGAGGATCACTGTGACTACCAAGTATACCAAAAGAGACTAGGGCTAGGATAATCAATTTCAGTATTTTTATCAATTAGCCTGTCATTTAAGTCACTAATCTTTGTACTTAAGTCATATAAACTCTTCATCATATTAGAAATAATACAATAATATTTCTGAAATCCTGGTCTCTATTTCCAACTGCCTGCTTAATATCTTCATTTGAGTATCTGATAACAACCTGAACCTAATATGTACTAAACTAAGCTCTTTAAATTACTCTCCAAATCAGCTCTTCTTATGTTCTTTCACATCTTAATTAATGGCAACCCTGGCCTTTCAGTCTTCAGGCCAAAAAAAATTACTATTATCCTTGACCTTTATTTCACACCATATATATTGTCCATCATTAAATCCTATCAGTTCTACCCTTGAAATATATTCTAGATCTAACCACTCTGGCTTTTCCCACTGCCATTACCTTGGCCCAAACTACCACCATCTTTCCCCAGATTATTGTAGTAACCTCTTAACTGGTTCCCCAGACTCTGTCTTTGCTCCCCTTTTTTCTAATTTCAACACAAAGCCAGGTTTTTTTCTCAAAATATAAATCAGATTATGTCACTCCTCTGTGTAAAAACTTACAATGATGGTGATGATGTGGAGCAGACCACCCAATCACCTTAATGACATTCCCCCATCAAAGGGGATGGTTAAAAGGACTCAACCACGAGCAGCCATTTGCCATTGCCTTTTGCCATGGCCTTGCTAGACGCAGGTGTGGCCATGTGCTCTTTGAGCTATGGCTGTTGCCATGCTTCCTGGCTTTGGTCTCCTCCCCCACCTTGGGGAGGTGAATCTTCCCTTTCTCCCTCTAATTTACTTTTAAGTAAACTATATTCTCTAATCTAACTTCTGTGCAATTCTTTGCATCTTTCATGTGGCATCAGATTGCACCCCAGACACCTACACCTGCCCAGTAGGCCTGACCTAACATTCTAGAGGCCTTGCTAGTAGTGTGACCCTAAGATATTTTGGATGCCCCAGCGAGATGACCCTAACATTTTTGGAGGTCCTACTGAGATATGCTGCTTTCTCACTCTCTCATTCTCCTCTTCCACCGAGAACTTCCGCGCGCTCTCTCTCTCCTCTCCAAAAGCCCTTAAATATACCCATTTCGTGGCTCTCTGAGGCTACACTTGCCTCTGAGTGTCGGCCCCCTTTCCAATCTGTGAAAGGTGAATAATAAACTTTACTTCTTTTTACTTTCTTACTTGGTTGCAATCTTGCGTTATTCCCGTGGGCCCCAGAATCGGCTCCGGCCCACCTTGCCTCAGTTGACCCTTTCATCTTTCACAAGTGAAATTAATTGTGATAATTTACTTAGCCTAACATATTCAAAATATTATCATCTTAATATGTAATAACATTATTAATGAAGTTTCTTTTGGGAACTATATCTTTGAAAATCACTCTGTATTTTAACCTTCCAGTATTTTTAGACCAGCTTACTCCAGCTATTCAGTAGGCCCAAGTAACTGATGGCTGCCACATTGACCTGCAGTTGGTAGGTCTCTCACCCGCGAATCTCAGAGAGGTGAAGGGCCTGAACCATTCTTTTCTGCCAGAGGCAGAGGAACACCCCATCCTACTAACATTTCTCCTGGGGCCCAAGGGTGGGAAGAAAAAAAAAACAAATCTCCAGTGACTTTCCAGCTCATTCAGAGTAAAAGCACAAATTCTCACTATGACTTAAAAGGCCCTGAGTCATCTGGTCCCCTTCCCTCCAGCATTTCTCTGTCTTTACCGTCTATGCTACTCCTGCTTCTCTTCCCTCAATCCACACTGACCTTCTGGTTATTTTCTATTTCAGATTTTTTAAAATTTCCTTTACTCTACTGTATTCAAATTTATATTTTCATTTTTCTAAATTCTTAAGCTTATTTAATTTCCACTATTATTTTTAATAAAAGAGCTACTTTAAGTGCATCTGCCAGTTTTGTTATTTTGAATTTGGTGTTTTTAAATGATCTACTTTTAGGTATTTTTCAATTCCCATGATTTGTTGTTTGACAGAAATGTTTTTAAATTTCCAAATGTATGCTTTAATATCATCTTTTGATCATTGATTTTTAGTTGGAGTGCATTACGGTCAGAAACATAGTCTGGATGACACTGAATACTTTGAAACTTTTTGAATAAATTGATAGCATAATGTGAGGTTAACTTTTATACATGTTTTACATGTGTTTGAAAAGAATGTGAATTTTCTAATTTAGGGAAATAAATGGCCACAGCAATGGAAATAATAGACATGGGGGACACTGACAAAAGAGGAGGTAGAGAGGGGGTTAGGGTTCTGAAATTATCTATGGGTACAATGTTTATTATCTGGGAAATGGGCCACCTGAGACCCAATACCCATCACTACACAATATGTCCGTGTAACAAGCATGCATGTGTATTCTCTGAATCTAAAATAAAAGTGGAACAACAACAACAAAAAGAAAATAACTTTTTGGTTTGATCCTCTGTATTTTAAATTTGGTCTCTCTTTCATTAATATCTGCTCCGTTGTTATTTCTCTTCTATTCTCACTGGGTTTATTTGACTGTTTCTCTAATTTCTGGAGATGAATACTTGTATCATATCCCTGATTTTCAACCTTCTGTTTCTAATATAAAAATTGCAAATAATCAAACCAAGTATAAGACTAAAATTTATTTTGCAAATAAACTGTTCCTACTATGATTTGTCTTTGGTAGAGATAGAGGACCAGCGGGCGAAAAGTATGAGTTATGCTACTTTATTTCCTTTATTTGTTAGCATCATTATGAGGAGACAACCATGAAATGGGCAATGGAAGAGTTCATTCTTTAGAAGGGCTTTCACTAAAAGGCTTAGGTTTCTAATCCTGCTTTTATAGTAGCTCTTTCCAACTTCTTGCTGTTGTTAAAGAAGGCTGAGTTTAACCAGAATCGATACAGTGAATGTAACAAGTGCCATGACTGTATGTTGACTGATATTATAGGAAAGGTGAAGTTGAGAAGAGAATCCATTAGTCATGATAGACTATGACCAAGTGCTAACAATTGCCCCTTGTTTAATCACTGTCTTGACTTGACCAAACTTTAATCAGGCTTCTCTACTTTACATAGGCCCCTAATTTTTCCCACTTAGACAGGCACTACAATGCAGATAGCTCTCCTTTACAGTTCATTCCAATAACTGGCTAACTGGAGAAAATTTTGCCAGTAAAGTGCCCAGGTTCCACCACATTCTCACCCCCGTAGCTTGCTTGCTTTCCACTACCACAAAGTTCCTTCTAGCCCTTATATCTTTCTCTATAAAATCAAAGCCTTTTATTAACTCTTTGAATTTGAGATAATTTCAGATCCTGAAGTCAGTGTGCTATATCAAAATAGACTTTTTAAAAATGTATTTTATTTTTAGAGACAGAGTCTTACTCTGTCACCCAGAATGGAGTGCAGTGGTATCATCATATCTCACTGAAGCCTGGAATTCCTGGGCTCAGGTGATTCTCTTGCCTCAGCCTCCTGAGTAGCTGGGACTACAGGCATGCACCACCATGCCAGACAGTTTTTTTCATAGAAATGGGATCTTGCTATGTTGCCCAGACTAGTTTTGAACTCCTGGCCTCAAGCAATCCTCCTACCTCAGCCCCCAAAGTGCTGGGATTATAGGCGTGAGCCACCATGTTATCTCTCCTTACATTGAGATTTGTTGTTATTTGACAGCTGTTATGAAAAAAAAAACCCTAAATCTCAAACGCTTAATCCCTAAATTTTTTATTCACACATAACAGACTAATGATGTATTTAATGAAATCATTCAGGGACCCAAGAGCTGTCAATCTATTTGTTCCAATGTTTTTTAGGGCTTTGGAGTTCGTTAGTGGATCATTTGTATCTGGTCAAAAGATAAGGGAAGAGAATATAAAGGATTACAAAGAAGGCTTTATAAATCAGGCCTAAAAGTGACAAACTTTATGAGCATACACATTCAACTGGCCAAAACTTAAATACCTAATTGTACCAGCCCAAAGGAAAGTTGTCTAAAAGCAGTTTTAGGTAGATGAGATCATGGCTATTGCTGAAGACTAGAGTTCTCAGCCACATTATGTGTCCCTGTCAGGACTAAAAGTGACTTTAGGGGGGTCGAATGATGAAATAAATCTAAAAATAAATCATAATAAAATATAAAGTTTAATAAAAATATTAGGGTTATAAAATCTAGCTATAAACGTATCAGATTAAAACACAGTTGCAATAAATAGGGCTTTATTTAGTGCAAGAACAAGATGAAATGACTAGCCTAATAGCTTTTGACATGTGGTATGATGTCAACATAGGCTTAAGAAAGAATTATTTAAATATGATTGTACTTCCATTTACCCCAACAAAGTAAAAATATTCTAACAGTGACAGGGGAATAACAAGTTTCTTTTAGTATCAGGCAGAGGAAATTAATTTTGGTGTTTTAGTAAAATGTCAAGTACACTGAAAGGATACTGTTGTGTCTCACAGCTTTAAAGACATATTTAAATATTTTAATAGTCAAGACTCATGATGGGCTGAGATCACGGTGGATATACAACTTCAGCAGCAGAAAATCATGAATTTTCTTCCTGTCATCCTGACATTGACATGATTTGGCTCTAAAGACTCCCAGTGTCTGTTTCAATGTTTTTGAACACCCTGAATAAAGAATTTTATTTGGTCTAGGATCAGTCAGCTTTGGGTACAGATTTGAAGCTCATTTAATTATTATTCCTGGTTTCCTTTCTGTTTTGAGTTTATTACAAGAAAAGGGAGAATTATTATGAATTAGATGGTTACCCCAAGAAGAGTATACTACAGGTTGAAAGTAAAAGACTAAGATTTAAGCAAAGTTCAAGAAAAGTGGTTGATGATAAGGAGTAATTTCAACCACAATTGTTAGATCTCCTTTTAAAACAAAAACAAAAACAAAACGCCCTATCTTGGGAGTGACAAAAGATGAGTTAGACACTCAAGGCCCTATCTGCCTTTCTGCTGGGTTTTGCCACCAGGCCTCAGGCTACATTTCCACATTTCTGTGAAACATATAGAAGGCAGCGTTCCAGAGTGCATGTTTGAATAATAATCAAATTTAGGCATACCGGTATCTATAGTGCAGGTACAGAAAGGTGTGTTCCCCAAAATGTACAAATAATGTGATTCATAAAAAAGAGATAGGAAAAAAAGTGAATAAATCATGAAGTAATACTGTAGCATCTTGATGGGTGGTGTATACAAACTACTGCCTATTTGTCGCAATTCATTTTTGCCTTCTTCCTAAGTATATAGCTAAGCTATGTATCTCAGTCGTCCTTGCAGTATGATGTGTCCATCTGACAGACTTAGATCCAATGGAACATGAGAGAAAATGTTGTTCTGGACCATTAACATTTTTTTTTTTCTCTAAGATTGACTCCCCAGCAGAGAAGCATCCTTGAGACCTGTGTGGATACAGAAAAGGTTTGGACGCTTGGTAACAGAGAGTCGCGCAAAGCTGAGTTCATTATTCTTGAATGGGACAAGCACCACCTGAGTCGCAGAATAAAGGAGTCCAAAGTGAGGCCAGCTGTGCCCCATGTGCTCCCTCCCACATCTCATCCACCTCCCACCATGCCTAATTGCACCCTCCACTGCAACAGGGAACTTTCCATTGTTCTCTTAAGCACATGACACCATGTCTCACTTCCCTGCCCTTCTCATGCCATCATCTCAGCTAGAAATGCCTATCTACCATCCTCCTCCTCAAAATGAGTAAACCCTTCCTCCTGAGTTTTTTTAGGCTCATCTCAGAAGTTATTAGCAGCCTGGAATCCTTCCCGAACTCCATTCCGGCCAGCTGTTTCGTGTCCATGTTCCCCAAGTGTACTTCTATCACTGTGCTTATCACATTGTTTTATAAACATTTGTTTCTGTTTGTCCCTCCCACTAAATTCTGAGATACTTGAAGGTAGGCATTACACCTTTTTCCTGTTTGTATCTCCAGCACTTAAGGCAGACTAGGGTCATAATAGAAATGCATTGTTTTTCAAATCAGTGGATAAGTAAATGAATGGATTGGTCTCACAAGAATAAAAATGTAAGTAGATCAGCTGTGAATACATTTGTTCCTTAAGTCAGAAAATCTGAATAGATTGCAACTCTAGATAAAGAGCCACTTAAAGTAATTAGTTTGTTTCATGATCGGGTTTCTAAGTGAAAACTGTTTCCTTGGATTTACATAACAATTTCATGCCACAAAAAGAAGTTCCCATCACTCTACTACCCTACCCTAAATAGCAGCACTCTACTCTCCACCCCTACACTAGTTGTTTGTTTTCCTCAAACCTCATCCCATTAGAATTTAAGCTCCTCCAGAGCAGGAAATTAGTCCATTTCTTCACTCTGGAACCACCGTTCCTAGAACAGTCTTAGTAAGTAGCTAGCAAACAAATAAGAGCATAAGTTAAACATAAGACCATAAGTTAGACAACTTGAATAAACCCTCTAACTCATGCCAGGCCCCTTTTTTACAGATGAGGGGAAAGAAAACACTACTGACTGGCCTAGCTGAAATCACACTCTAGGTCTTCAGCCACCTTCTCCTGTGGTTAGAGAAGCACCCTTCTCTTAGCATCCTCATCACCCTGGATTGTAGGGACAAAAATGAGCAATCTACAGAGAAGGCAAAAAAGGCAACTCTTTGGTCTGTGTGGGTATCTCACGTCCAACAAATCACTTTAAAATTAGTGTTCTGTTTTGACTCTAGAGAGAGTTCTGTGCTTCATAAAACATGTGACCACTTCCCCAACTGCCTACCTCCAAAAGCATCTGAGGCTGTCACTTCCTGTTACTCAGGGCATGCCTGGGCAGGGCAGGTTGGCAGACACAGAATAAAGAAAAGGTTAAAGAGGGAGAAGGATTTTTCAGGCCAAGGCAGTAGAAGAGTGGAAAATCTCAAAGACATAGGCCTGGATCAAGGCTGAATCCAATTCACATCAACTCTGACCCTACTTGGCTGTATTTCTAGATAACTTTGACATCATTTTAGGCTTTTTCATTTTTGTTATGTGCTCTTGAAGGAAAGACTATAACTGTAGGTAAATACCCAGTAAACTCTTTTGTTTTGAAATTGTTTTTGCCCAAGTAATATATATTTATTGCAAAAATTAAAATAAAAATACGGAAAAGTCTCAAATGAACATCAAAATTACCTGAAACCCCACCCATCTAGAGATAATTATACTAATGTTTTGTTCAATATCTTCTGTTTTTAAATGTATCTATACAGATATGTAACACATATGTGTTTATAATTTTACTTTTAGGATATTATTCTCTACATACTGTTATTCATTTGTTTATGTATTTTTATATTCGGGGGCACGCATGTGTGTTCATTATATGTACGTATTACATAGTAGTGGGGATTGGGTTTCAGGTGGCCCATTCCCCAGATAGTGTACATTGTACCCCGTAGGCAGTTTCTGAAGCCTAATACCCCTCCCACTTTCCCGCTTACTGGTGTCCCCACTGTCTATCGTTTCCATCTTTGTGACTGTTTAGCCCCCTCATATGAGTGAGAACATGCGATGTTTCGTTTTCTGTTTCTGAATCAGTTTACTTAGGATGATGAGCTCTCGCTCCATCCATATTGCTGCAAAAGACACGATTTCATTCCTTTTTTTGGTGTGTAGTGTTTAATGATGAATGTATACGCCGCATTTTCATTATTCACTGATTGGGTGATGGGCATTTAGGTTGATTCCACATCCTTACAACTGTGAATAGTGCTGCATTGAACATGCGGGTGCAGGTTTATTTTTCATATAACAACCTCTATTCCTTAGGGTAGATACCTAGTAGTGGGATTGCTGGATGAAACGTTAGATCTACTTTTACTTCTTTGTGTAATCTCCATTCCCCTTTTCCATAGAGGTTGTCCTCATTTACACTCCCACCAACAGCGTATAAGTATTCCGTTTTCATCACATACATGACAGCATCTATTCTTTTTAAATTTTTTTATTAATGGCCATTCTGACTGGTGTAAGGTGGTACCTCATTGTGGTTTTAATTTGCAGTTCCCTGATTATGAGTGATGCTGAGCATTTTTTCATGTTTGTTGGCTATTTGTATAAGTTTCGAGAGATATCTGTTCATGTTGTTTGCTCACTTTTTAATGGGGTTATTTGTGTTTTTCTTACTGATTTGTTTTGTAGAGTGTGGGATATTGGTCCCATAAGTCAGATGTATAATTTGCAAATATCTTCTATTCTGTAGGGTGCCTATTTTCTCTGTTGATTGTTTCTTTTTTTGTGCAGTAGCTTTTTAGGTTAAGTCTCACTTATTTATTTTTGTTTTAATTGCATTTGCTTTTGAGATTTTAGCCATAAATTATTTGCCTAGGCTGATGTCCAAAAGAGTTTTTCCAAGGCTTTCTTCTAGGATTTTTATGGTTTCAGGTCTGACATTTAAGTCTTTAATCCAACTTGAGTTAACTTTTGTATATGGGGAGATATAGGTATCAAGTTTTATTTTTCTGCATGTAGCTATCCAATTTTTCCAGCACCATTTGTGGAATAGGGTGTCCTTTCCTCAGTGTATGTTTTTGTCTGCTTTGTCAAAGAGCAGTTGGTTGTAGGAATTTGGGTTCATTCCTGTATTCTCTATTCTGTTCTATTGGTCCTTATGTTGCTCTTGTACCACACTATGTTGTTTTGGTTTCTACAGGCTTGTAGCACAATTTGAAGTCAGGTAATGTGGTACCTCCAGGTTTTTTTCTTTTTTCTTGGGATTGCTTTGGTTATTCTGGCTCTCATTTGGTTCTGTATGAATTTAGGATATTTGTTAGTTCTGTGAAAAATGGCATTTGTAGTTTAGTAGGAAATGCATTGACTCTATAGATTACTTTGGATAATATGGTCATTTTAATAATGTTGATCTTTCCAATCCATAAGCATAAGGTGTTTCTCCATTTGGTTGACTCCTCTACGATTTGCTTCATCAGAGTTTTTTAGTTCTCCTTGTAGAGAATTTCACATCATTGGTTAAATATGTTCCTAGGTATTTTAGCTTTTTGGCTGCTGTCATAAATGGAATTGAGTTCCTGACTTGATTCTCAGCTTGGTTGCTATTGGTGTATACTGGTGCTACTGATTTGTGTGTGTTGATTTTGTATCCTGAAAATTTACTGAATTTATTTATCAAGTCCAGGAGTCTTCTTGAAGAGTCTTTACAGTTCTCTAGGTATAAGATCATATTGTCAGCATACAGAGATAGTTTGATTTCTTCTTTTCCATTTTGGATATGCTTTAATCTTTTTCTTGCCTGATTGCTTTGGCTAAGACTTCCAATACTATGTTGAATAGTAGTGGCGAAAGTGGGCATCCTTGTCTTGTTCTAGTTCTGAGATGAAATGACTTCAACCTTTCTCCATTTAGGTGAAATTGGGCGTGGGTTTGTTGTATATAGCTTTTATTATTTTGAGGAATGTCCCCTCTATGCCAATTTCCTGGGGAGTTTGTCATGAAGCAATGCTGGATTTTATCAAATGCTTTTTCTCCCTCTATTGAAAAGATCATATAATTTTTGTTTATAATTCTGTTTATGTCCTGGATCACTTTTATTGCCTTCTGTATGTTGAAACACCCTTGCACCTAGGATAAGACCCAGTAGGTAGTCATGTATTGTTTTTATAATGTGCTGTAGAAAAATGTTTGAAGATTTTTGCATTTATGTTCATAAGGGATATTGGTTTGTAGTTTTTGCTGTTGTTGTTGCATCTTTTCTGGCTTTGGTATCAGAGTGATACAGGCCTTGTAGAATGAGTTAGGGAGTATTCCTTTCTGTTCAGTCTTGTGAAACACTTCAGTAAAACTGGTACCAGTTCTTCTTCGAAAGTCTGGTAGAATTCAGCTTTGAGTCCACCAGATACTGGACTATTTTGTGTGTGTGGGGGGGAGAGACTTCTAATTACTGTTTCAATCTTGCTACTCATTATTGATGTGTTCAGGGTTTCTATTTCTTCTTGATTCAAGATTGGGGGTGTTGTATGTTTCCAATAATTTATCTATCTCCTCTAGATTGTCTAGTTTGTTTGCATAGAGGCATACATGATGGTCTTGGATGATATTTTGAATTTTCATTGAATCAGCTGTAATATCTTCTTTTTCAATTCTGATTGAGTTAATTTGAATCTTGTCTCTTCATTTCTTAATTGATCTAGCTAGTGGTCTATCACTTTGTTTATCTTTTCTAAGGTCCAACTTTTTGTTTTATTGATCCATTGCATTTTCTATTTCAGTTTTATTTAGTTCTACTCTGATCTTCATTTTTTTTTCTTCTGCTAGGTTTGCATTTGTTTGTTGATGTTTTTCTTGTTCTTTGAGATGTGATATAAGGTTGTTGATATGTGCTCTTCTTTTAAAAAACATTATTATTTATTATAAAGATGTGGGGTGCAATTCAGGGTTAGGTATACAAACATTGATTATGCAGGTACCCTTGTTGATAAGGAATTCCCCTCCTTCCCCTAGCAGTTTCCCTCAACTGCCAATCCCACCTCCCCCATCCCTGGCAGTTTCCCACTACTGCCAATTCCTTTCTTATAGTATTATGATAATTGTTCAAGGTCCAATTATGACTGAGAACATATGGTACTCTGTTCTTTGTTTCTGTGATAGATCACTGAATATGATCAACTCTAAATCCATCCAAGTTGCTGCAAAGTCTGTATGTTTGTTCTTCTTTATGGCTGCATAATATTCCATTGTGTATATGTACCACATTTTCTTTATCCAGTCCAGCTTTGATGGGCAACATGTTAGTCTTCTTAATGTAGGCCTTAAGTATATAAATTTTCCTCTGAGCTCAGTGTTGACTGTGTCCCAGGGGTTTTGATAACCTGTTTTGTTGTTGTCATTCATTTCAAGGAATGCTTTCATTTCCATCTTGATTTCATTATTGACCCAAGGATCATTCAGTAGCATATTTTTCTTTGGTTTCACAAGTTCTTCTTGGAGTTAATTTCTAGTTTTATTCTACTGTGGTCTGAGATGGTGCCTGATATAATTTCAATTATTATGGAATTTATTGAGACTTTGTAAGTGACCCACTTTATGATCTATTTTATGTGCTGATGAAAAAAACTTGTATTCTGTAGTTTGGGGATGGAATGTTCTGTAGACGTCTGTTATTTGCATTTCCTCTAGAGTCCTGTTTAGCTCCAATGTTTCTTGGTTGACTTTCTGCCTTGGGGATCTGTCTATTGCTGTCAGTGCAGTGTTGAAGTCTCTATTAATGTATTGTTGTATATCTCTTTTGTTTTGTCTAGTAGAATTTGTTTTATAAAGCTGGGTATTCTGGTGTTAGGTGCATACATATTTAAAATTGTTGTGTCTTCTTGGATTGATCTCTTTATCATTAATAGTAGCCTTTTTTTACTGTTGTTAAAGTCTATTTTATCTGATATGAGAATGGATACACCCTATTTGGTTTATATTTGCATGGAATATTTTTCACTACTGCTTTACCTTGAGTGTTTAGGAGTATTTGCGAGTTAAGTGGACTTATTGAAGGCAGCAGATACTTGGATGGTGTATTTTTTAAAAATCCATTCTGCCAATCTATATCTTTTTAGTGAAACATTGAGACCATTTATGTTCAGAGTTACAAATTATATTTAAGGTACTATTATATTATTTGTACTTGAGTTATCTGGTTGCTTTATTTATTTTCTCTATTGTGTTGGTGTTTCATAAGACCTGTGAACTCTATGATCTTCAGCATTTTTCTACTGGTGTATTTTGACCCTTTGTTTCAGTATTTAGAACTCGTTTGAGTGTTTCTTATGGACCCAGTTTATTGGTGAAATTCCCTCAGCTTTTGTTTGTTGGCGAAGAACTTCATTTCTCTTTGATTTATAAAATTTAGTTTTGTGGATAAAAAATCATTGACTGACAGTTATTCTGTTTGTAGAGATTGAATACGGGGGCTCCAATCCCTTCTGGTTTGTAAGCTGTCTTTCTGATAAGTTTGTTGTTAATCTGATAGTTTTACCTTTGTAAGTTATTTGATTTTTTTCTGCCTCAATCTCTTAAAATTATTTCTTTCACATCAACTTTGCATAGCCAGATGATTATATGCCTTGGGGATGACATTTTTGCAACAAACATTCTGGGGTTCCTTGGGTTTCTTGTATCTGGATGTTTAGACCTCTGGCATAGCCAGGTAAGTTTTCCTTCATTATTTCCACAAATTGGTTTTCCAAAGCTGTTGCTTTCTCTTATTCCCCATGCACCTATGATTCTTAGGTTTGGACATCTTATATAGTCCCACATTTCCTGGAATCTTTGCTCTATTCTCTTGATTCTCTTTTCTTTATTTTTGTCTGATTGGGTAATTCAAAAGTTTTGTTTTCATGTTCTGAGGTTCCCTTTCTGCTTAATCTAGTCTACTGTCAAAATTTTACACTACATCTTGTACTTCCCTAAAAGCTTCCTTCATTTCCAAAATTTCATCTTTTTTTTCCTCAAGGTTCCTATCTCTTTGGAGAATTTTTTATTCAAGTCCTGAATAGTTTTAAAAATTTCTTTATGTCGGTTTTTAATTTTCTCCTGGGGTTTGTTGGTCAATTTTATAATTGATTTTTTGAATTCTATGGAATTTCAACAATTTCATTTCGGTTAGGGTTTGTTGCTGAAGAGTTGGTGTAGTCTTTTGGGCATATTGGAGAACTCTAGTTTTTCATATTTTCAGAATTCTTTTTCTGGTTCCATCTCATTTGGGTAGACGGTTTCTTATTTGAGGTTGGCAGGGCGCTGACGTAGGCACTGTAGAGTTCCCTTGGTTATAAATATAGCCTTGGTGTGGTGATTTTCTCACACCAACCTAACTGTACCTGTGCTGGCCCATGGTGTCCTGACTGGACAGAGTGACTTGGAAAATGTTGTAAGCTGGCATTTGTGATCAGGCCTTGCCCAAAGCTGAGGTATTATATTCGATGTGGGGGACCTTACTGTTGACCTCCGGCCAGGACGTGGCACTTGTGGAAGAAAGACAACTGTGAAGGTAGCTATAGCGTTTCTCCTCATCGAGTGTTGCTTCAAAGAAGAGCCCAGGCAGCTGAGGCTGAGGGCAGGGCTCTGGGGATTTCCCAAATTCTCTGTTTTGAGCCTTTGGGAGAAGTACTAGGGAAAGTGTCTAAAGTACTCCACAAGTGTGCACCCTTAACTACCCAAGCAGGGATTAGAAGGAAGTTGCAGGCCACTATGGTAATACTGTTGTGCAGAGTAGGTTCAAAATAGTTCATAAGGTGAGTGAGAGGTTTTTATGGCCACAGGTCCCATCCAGCTCTTGCCATGGCCTCTGGTAATCTGGGATCTGGAAGTCAAGGTGCAGCTGGCCTCAGGGCCTCAGGTGTTCTCAGGCAATCTGCCCACTCAGGAACTATCTACAGCCTCTGAGTTTGCCCTCAGGCCCATTCCCTCTCAAGCCCACTGGAAAACAGCTGCTCCACCATGCAAGGTTTAATTTCCTGGGAAATGGCGGCTCATGATGCTTACAGCTTTTTTCTTGCACCATTCCATGGCAGAGCAAGGTTTTGGGGAAGGCAGTTTCCAATGAGGGGCTGCCTAGGGGTTCCACAAAGCTCAGGGTGCCCTGCAAGTTTGTAGCAGGAGCACAAAACTCCTGAGTTCCCTCACTCACCTTCCCCATTGTGTCCAGAGGCTGTGGTGGTACATGCAAGAGTCCAGCAAGTTCCAGCCAAGGTTGGTGGACTTTTTTTTCTTCTTCACTGTAAGTGGTTATTATTACTTCTTTAGAGACTCATGGGGCATGCTACTGGATCCATTCCTCTCTGGGTGCTGAGGAAACTCTATCTTGGTTTATTTGGTAGGAGAAACTCACTGTATGTGCTTCATGCCAGCCATCTTAAACTTGACTCATGTTTTAATTTATTTATTTTTATTTTATTTATTTATTTTTTTGAGTTGGAGTCTCACTCTGTCGCCCAGACTGGAGTGCAGTGGCCGCTCCCGGCCACCGCAGCCTCGACCCGCTGGGCTCCGGCGATCCTTCCGCCTCAGCCTTCCAAGTAGCCGGAATTACAGGCAGGCGCTACCATGCCCGGCTGATTTTTTGATTTATTGTAGAGATGAGGTCTCCTGCCCAGACGGGTCTTGAATCCGCGGGCTCAGGCAATCCACTCACCTCAGCCTCCCAAAGGCGCGGGATTACAGGCTGAGCCACCGAGCTCAGCCTTCATGTTTTAATGTAGTTATTTGTTTTATTGCTTTGAGTTGCTAACATATTTTGACTATTAACTCTTATCAGATGTATAATTTGCAAATATATTCTCTCATTCCATACGTTGTCTTCTCACTGTGTTGTTTTCTCAGCCGTGCAGAAGCGTTTTAACTTCCATTTGTCCACTTTTGTTTTTCTGCCTAAGCTTTTATGGTCATATTCAAAAACCATCCAATGTCATGGAGTTTTTCTTTTTGTTTTTTTTCTTTTGTTCTAATGTTTCAGGTCTTTCATTTAAGTCTTGAATTGATTTTTGAATTGAGTTTTATTTATGGTGTGAGATGAGGATCTAATTTCATTCTCTGCATATGTTATCAAGTTTTTACAACACCATTTATCACAGACACTATTCTTTCCCTATCATGTGTCCTTAGCACCCTTGTTGCAAATCAATTGACTGTAAATGTGTGGATTTATTTGGGGGCTGTCTATTTTGTTCCATTGATCAATGTGCCTTGGTTATGCCAACACCATGTTGGTTTGCTTACTATAGTATACTTTGAAGACAGGTAGTATGATGCCTCCAGGTTTTTTTTCCCCCCAGATCTTTTGTTATTCAGGATTGTTTTTGATTTCAGTATTTTTATTTCTACTTCTGCAAAAAATGCCTTTAAAATTTTGATAGAGATTGCATTGAAACTGTAGATTGCCTTGGGTACTATAGATATTTCAACAATATTAATTATTCTAATTAATGAACATGAAGTATCTTTATTTATTAGTGTCTTCAGTTTCTTTCAACTGTTTCATAGTTTTCTGTGTACACATCTTTCACCTCCTCAGTCAAATTTATTCCTAAATTTGTGTTTTCTTGTTTTTCGATTGCTATTATAAATGGAATCATTCTCTTGATTTCTTTCTTTGATAGTTTATTCGTAGTGCATATAATGCCACTGATTTGTATTTGATTTTGCATCCTGCAACTTTATTAAATTTGTTTATTATTTCTTTTCTTTTTTTCTTTTTTATTTTTTGAGTAGAAGTCTCAGTCTGTCGCCCAGGCTGAAATACAGTGGCATGCTCATGACCACTGCAGCCTTGATCTGTTTGGGCTCAGGTGATCCTTCCACCTCAGCCTTCCAAGTAGCTGGAACCACAGGCGCATGCCACCACACCTGGCTAATTTCTTGATTTACATAGATACAAGCTCTCCCCAATTTGCCTAAGCTTGTCTTGAACTCCTGGACTCGCGCAATCATCTTGCCTCTGCCTCCCAAAGTGCTGGGATTACAGACATGAGCCACCGTGCCTGGTTTATTATAGCAGTTTTTGACAGTGTCTTTGGGGTTTTCTATGCAAAAGATTTTGTTGTTTACTAATAGGAACAATTTAACTTTATTTTTTTTCTCATTTGGATGCCATCTTGTTCGTTCTTTTATCTAATTGCACTGGCTAGGACTTCCAGTACTACCTTGAATAAAACTGGCTAGTATGGGGCATCCTTGTCTTATTCCAGCTCTTAGAGAAAAAGTTTTCAACTTTTCTCCATTGAATATGATGCTAGTTATGGACTTGTCATATAAGGCTTCTTTTTTTTTTTTTTAGGTGTATTCTGTCTATACCTAATTTTTTGAGTGTTTTTGTCATCAAAGGGTATTTGTCAAGTGATTTTTTATAACTATTGAGGTGATCATATGGTTTTGTCCTTTATTCTGTTAATGTGATGAATCACATTTATTGATTTGCATATGTTGAAACACCCTTGCAGCCATGGGATAAACCTCACCTTATCATGATGAATGATCATACTCATGTGCTTTTGAGTTTGTTAGTATTTTGCTGAGAATTTTAAAATCTATGTGCATCTATGTGCATCTGTTTTTCTTGTAGCATCTTTGGGATTGGTATCAGTGTAATGCTGACTTTGTGAAATGTGTGTGAAAGTATTTTCTCTTCAACTTTTTGAAAAGTCTGAATAGTATGGTATTATGTTTGTCTTGTTGATGTTATAAGTAAAGCCATCAGGTCCTGGGCTTTCCTTTGATGGGAGAATTGTATTATCGATTTAATTTTCTTACTAATTATGGCTCTATTCAGATTTTATATTTTTTTCATGATTCATTCTTAGTAAGTTGTAGTAGAAATTTATTCACTTCATCTAGGTTATCCAATTTTTTGTGTGCATTTGTTTATGGAAGTTTATTATGGTTGATCGTATTTCTGATATCAGTTGTAATGTCTCCTCTTGCATTTTCGATTTTACTTGAGTCTGATATTTTTTCAATTAATCTAACTAAAAGTTTGTCTATTTTCTCCTTTAAAAAAACAATACAACTCTTAGTTTCATTGATTTTTAAAATTGTTTGTCTATTCTTTATTGTATTTATTTCTGCTCTGATCTTTATTATTTCTTTTCTTCAACTGAATGATGGCTGAGTTTGCTCTTTTTCTAGTTCCTTGAGTTATAACATTAGGATATTTATCTGGAATTTTTCCTTTTTGTACCTTTTTTACAAATTTTTATTTTAAAGATGTGCAGTATAATTCAGGGTTAGGTATACAACCAATTCCCAATCAAATGGTCATCGTACAGGAAAAATTTGGGCCTCACTTTGGTCCCCACTTCACCTGGTTTGAGATCAGGTATCCTTATTGATGAAGTGTCCCCTGCTTGGTGGTTTCCCACTACTGCCAATCTCTTTCTTGTAGTATTATGATAATTGTTCATGGTCTGCTTATGAGTGAGAACATGTCGTACTCAGTTCTTTGTTTCTATGATAGAACACTGAGTATTATAGACTCTAAGCCCATCCAAGTGGCTTGCAAAATTCATGATTTTGTTCTTCTTAATGGCTGCATAATATTCCATTGTGTATGTGTATATGTACCACATTTTTTTTTATCCAGTCCACTTCTGATGGGCAGCAGGGTTGGTTCCATGTTTTTGCTATTGTGAATAATGCTGCAATAAACATATGTGCCCAGGTATCTTTTTCATAGAGTGATTTGAGTTCCTCTGGGTATATTCCCAGAATGAGGATTGCTGGGTCATATGGAAGGTCGGTTTTTAGATCTTTTAGGAATCACCATACTGTTTTCCACAGAGGTTGTACTAGTTAACAATACCACCAAGAGTGTGGAAGTGTTCCCTTTTCCCTGCATCTTCTCCAGCATCTCTTGTTTTTTGAGTTATTGATGAAGGCCATACTGACTGGCGTTAGGTGGTATCTCAGTGTGGTTTTAATTTGCATTTCTCTGATGATTAGTGAGGCTGAGCATTTTTTCTTGTATCTGTTGACTGCTCGTATGCCCTCTTTTGAGATGTGTCTAATCATATCTTTTGCCCACTTTGTAATAGGGCTGTTTGTTTTTTTCTTTTTGGTACATTTGAGTTGCTTGCAGATCCTGGATGTTAGGCCTTTGTCAGATATACAGTTGGCAAATATTTTTTTCCCATACTGTGGGCTGTCTCCCTGCTCTCTTGATGGTTTCTTTTCCTTTGCAGAAGGTTTTCAGTTTGATAAGATCACACTTGTCTATCTTATCTCTTATGGCATGGGCATTTGTGGTTTTGATTGGGAATTGGTTGCCAGTTCCAACTTCCATAACGGTGTCTCCTGCATTTTCTAAGGTTCTTATAGTTTGAGGTTTTATGATTATGTCTTTGATCCATTTAGAGTTGATTTTTGTGTATGGTGATAGGCAGGGGTCTTATTTTAATATTCTGCATGTGGTCAACCAGTTTTCCCAGCACCATTTACCAAATAAGTTGTTAGTGGAGGCTTTGTCGAAGATGAGTTAGTTGAGAAATTGAGGTTTTGCTTCCAGAATCTCTAGCCTGTTCCATTTGTCTATATGCCTGTACTTGTACCAATATCAGGCTGTTTTGATTATTGTAGCCTTATAATAAAGTTTAATGTCTAGAAGTGTGATACCGCCTACTTTGCTTCTTTTTGCTGAGGATTGTTTGAGCTATTCATGGTCATTTATGTTTCCATATAAATTTCTGTATTGTTGTGTCCAGATCTGAGAAGAATGATTCTGGAAATTTAATGGGTATTGCATTAAATATGTAGATTGCCTTGGGTAGGATGGACATCGTAACAATGTCAATTCTTCCAATCCATGAGCATAGAATATTTTTCCATTTGTTTGTGTCATCTTTTATTTCTTTGAGCAGTGTTTTGTAGTCTTCATTATAAAGGTCTTTCTCTTCTCTGGTTAGGAAGTTGCTGAGGTATTTCTTTCTTTCTTTTTTTGTGTGGCTATTGTGAATGGAATTGTGCTTTTTATTTGGGTTTCTGCTTGTATATTGTTGGTGTATAGAAATGCAACTGTTTTTTGCACATTGATTTAATACGCTGAGACTTGCCAAAGTCCTTTATCAGTGCAGGAAGGTTTTTGACAGATTTTCTTGGACTTTTGATTTATAGAATTATATCTTCTGCAAAGAACGATGGCTTGACTTCCTCTTTTCCTATTTAGATGCCCCTGATTTCCTTCTCTTGTCTGATTGCTTTAGCTAGGACTTCCAGCACTATGTTGAACAGGAGGGATGAGAGTGGGCAGCCTTGTCTTGTTCTGGTTTTCAGGGGAAATGCTTCCAATTTTTGTCCATTTAGCAATATGTTGGCTGTGGGTTTCTCATAGATGGCTCTTACTATTTTGAGGTATGTTCCCTCTATGCCTAGGTGCTCAAGGGTTTTCATCAAGAATGGATGCTGGATTTTATCAAAAGCTTTTTCAGTGTCTAGTGATGTAATCATGCAGTTTTTGTTTTTACATCTGCTGATGTGTTTAATTACATTTATGGTCTTGCAGGTGTTGAACCAGCCCTGCATCCCAGGGATGAAGCCCACTTGGTCATGGTGGATGATTTTTGAGATGTGTTGTTGAATTCAATTTGCTATAATCTTTTTTTTTGAATTGGAGTCTCACTCTGTCACCCAGACTGGACCTGCTGGGCTCTGGCGATCCTTCTGCCTCAGGCTTCCGAGTAGCCAGAATTGCAGGCATGTGCTATCATGCCCGGCTGATTTTTTTTTTTTTTTTTTTTTATAGAGATGAGGTCTCGCCAAGTTGCCCAGGTGGGTCTCAAACCCGCGGGCTTAGACAATCTACTCACCTCAGCCTCCCAAAGCACAGGATTACAGACTGAGCCACCGAGCCTGGCTGATTTGCTATAATCTTATTGAGAATTTTTGAATCTATGTTCATCAAGGATACTGGCCTGTAGCTTTCTTTCTTTGTTGGATCTTTACCCAGTTTGTGTATCAGTGTGATGTTAGCTTCATAAAATGATTTTGGGAGGGTTCCATCTTTCTCAATTACTTGGAATACTTTCAATAGGATTGGTATCAACTCCTTGTATTTTTGGTAGAACTACACTGGAAAGCTGTCTGGCCCAAGATGTTTTTTTGTGGGTAGTTTTCTTATGATGGAGTTGATTTCCTGGGTTGTTATTGGTCTATTTAATGACTCAATTTCTTTTTGTTTCAACCTTGGGAGGTAGTGTGATGTCAGAAAGTCCTCCATTTTATTTAGGTTTGTTTACAAAAAAGGTGTATATAGAAATCTCTGACAATTTTTTAATATTTCTTCAGGGTCAGTTGTGATTTGATCCTTTGCATTTCTGATTGTGTTTATTTGGGCTTTTTTCTCTTGGTCAATCTGTCTAGGGGTCTATAAATCTTGTTTATCCTTTCAAAGAACCAGCTTTTTGTTTTGTAGTTTTTTTCTGTGATTTTTTTGGTTCTATGTCTGTATTTTGGCTTTTACTTTGGTGATCTGAATTCTGCTGAAGTTAGGGTATTGGTGGTCTTGGCTTTCCAGCTACCAAAGGTGGTTTGTTAAGCTGTTAACTTGTGATGTTTCCATTTTCTTGATGTTCATAAACAAATGAATTCCCCCTCAGTACTGCTTTCATGGCATCCCAGAGATTTTGGTAAGTTGTGTCTTTATTTTCATTTGTTTCCAGAAATCTTTTAATTTCTGCTGATTTCTGTGTTGACCCAGCAATTGTTCAATATCATACTGTTTAACATCCATTACTTTGGGGTAGCATTGTTATTTTTGATATTTAGTTTTATTCCTCTGACATCTGAGAAGAAGCATAGCAGTATTTTGATCTTATGAAATTTGTTTATGCTTGTTTTATGGTCAAGGATGTGGTTGATCTTGTAGTATGTTCCATGTGGCAATGAGTAGAATGTATATTCTGTGGTGGTTTTATCTGTAGGTATCTATTAAGTCCATTTGGTCAAGTGTCAAGTTGAGGTTCTGAATCTCCTTGTTGGTTTTTTGCCTCGATGATCAATCTAGGGTTGTTAGCGGGGTATTTAAGATCCTAGCTATGATAGTGTTTGAGTCAATGTCTTTTTTTAGTTTGCCTCAAAGCTACTTTATAAAGGTTGTAGCTCTTAATGTTGGGTGCATATATGTTTAGGATGGATAATCCTTGTTGATGGATTGAAACTTTTATTTTTATATAGTAACCTTCTGTATCTTTTATGACTTTTGATAGCTTAAAGGATATTTTGTCTGATATTAAGATCAGAATTCCTGCTTTTGTGTTCCATTCACCTGAAAATTTGTTTTCCATCTTCTTACTTTGAGGCTGTGAGTATCCTTCCTGGTGAGATGAGTCTCCTGGAGACAGCATATCGTTGCATCATGTTTTCTTTTCCAGTTTGCCATTCTGTGTCTTTTTAGTGGTATATTTAGCCCATTTATGTTCTGGCTTATTATTGAGGTGTGAAAGATTTTCCCTGTCATGAGGTTCTCATAGGGTTTGTTAGTTTTCTTTTGATTTTTGGGTTGGTATATGTGTGTGTTTTCAATATTTTTTTCTGCACTCTTGGGAAAAATGTGGTTTTTCTTTTTTTTTCTTTCCTCTGTGTTTAGTACTTTCTCTTTTTTTACATTTAATTTTCTTTTTTCTTTTTCTTTTATTTTAAAGATGTGGGTTACAGTTCAGGGTTAGGTATACAAATGTTCATTATACAGGTACCCTTGTTGATGAGGTGTGCCCCCCCCCCGGGCAGTTTCCCTCAACTGCCAATCCCACCCCACCTTCCCTAGCAGTTTCCCTCTAATGCCAATCCCTTTTATATTATTATGATATTTGTTCAAGGCCCACTTATAAGTGAGAACATATGGTACTCTGTTCTTTGTTTCTGTGATAACTCACTGGGTACGACAGACTCTAAATCCATCCAAGTTGCTGTAAAGTCCATACATTTGTCCTTCTTTATGGTTGCATAATATTCCATTGTGTATATGTACCACATTTTAAAAATCTAGTCCAGCTTCAATGGGCAGCATGGTTGGTTCCATGTTTTTGCTGTAGTGAATAAAGCTTTTTTTCGCTAATAACGGCGCTCGGCTTCTGTGACCTGGGAAGAGCCAGGGACCAAGCAGAGAAGCTGCAGCACCAGTTATTGCACCAGGGGCCTGGCCACTTGCTCTCAAGCCCCCACTTAGTCAGTCTCTCCCAGCATTTTCTTCCCAGGAAGGGTTTTGTTGATTTTAAAAAAGAAAAAGAAAATGTCACTTGGCTCTGCATCCCAGGAATCACTAGAGTCCAAGTCCAGCAGCTGTGGCATCAGCCACTGCACCAGGAGAGCCCTGGTCACTAGCTCCCTGGCCCTCACTTAGTCAGCCACTCACACAACCACTCGCCCACCAGCACATACACAAAATTTTCCATACTGTCTCTCACTCACACTGGGATTTGCATAGTCTGACTGACTCGGCCGCTATCTTCTCAACCTCTCAAGATTTCTTAATGTAGATTTAGGGAGTAGAAGTGCAACTTAGTTACATGAATATATTGCATAGTGAAGTCTGGACTTTTAGTATGTCCATCAGCTGAATAGTGTGAACTGTACATTGTATTTAATATTTTGAATTATTTCTCAAGCAGTTCATAAATATTCATTTCTGGGGAATCAGTTAATGGTGCATTATTCTGGGTTTTTTGTATGTTTTTTGTAGGTATAATTTTTCCCTAATTGTTCTTGAATCTTGTGACTGTGCATTGATGTCTATGTATTTGAATAGTTAGGGATATTACAGGCTTTCCAGACAGGTATTGAGCCCAGTCATGGGCTTGCAAGATGGCCTTACCAGAATCTCCAGACAGTCTGATTTCACTGAGGTCACACTTGACAAGACTTAAATGAGGCCAGGTTGTGTGCCATGCTGTTATCAAGAGAACTAGCATTCAAAGGTGTGAAAAAGAGCAAATGCAAAGTCACAAAAGAGAATAAAGGTTGCTGAGATACTTCAAGAACATCAGGGACATCAGTGTTTCTGAAGCAAAGTGAATAAGTATGATCATCCCTTGGTATATGCAGGGGATTGATTCCAGGACCCACTGCATATACCAAAATCCACGGATATTCAAGTTCTGCAGTGGGCCCTGTGGTTGCTGCACATAAGTTCGTTCTCCATATATGTGGATTTCAACCCACATTTGCTTAAAGAAAATCCATGTATAGGTGGTCTCACATGGTTCAAATCCATGTTGTTCAAGGTCAAGTATAATATAGTCGTGGAAGACAGCGATCTAGATCACGTAGGCTCTTATAGGTCATTTTAGGGACTTGCACTTTTAGTCAAATTAAAGGATCACTGGAGGATTTTATGTGGAGGAGTGTTAGATCTATTTAGTTTAGAATGATTACTCTGACTCCTGTGCTTAGGGTATAAAGAACAAGATATAATGGCAGCTTGGATGAGGGTAGAATTAATGGAAGAAGTGGTGGAATATGATTACATTATGAATACTTTAAAGAGTTAGCAAATACTCACATACTTTTCATCATGGATGTGATTCGGTGTGTGAGAGAGATAACGATGGCTCCATGTTTTGGCCTGAAAAATTTGAAAGATGATTTTGAGATAAGGAAACCTCATGATAAAAAGAATTGAGGGAAGGTAAGGGGAATGGTATGGTACAGATTATGTTTGAGTTGCCATTTTTTATTTTAGAGTTTATGTAAAATTTGACTCGAGGCATTTTCCAAGGTGGAGATATATATTTGGGAATTAACAACAGGTAGTTATATTTAAAGCTTCAAGACTGGAAAAGATTTCAAGATTAAGAGATAAGTGATAGAACATTTGAAAATGAGCCCCAAGATACTATGAGCTCTAGAAATTTAGTGAAATGAGTAAGAATTGCCTAAGGAGACTGCATAGAAATGGCCAGTGCCATTAAAAAGAATGCCAGGAAAGCATGGTGCTATATAAAAAAAGTGAAGAAACTGCACAAGGAGGAATGGCCTACTGTGCTAAATGCTGGTGACAGGACAAATAAAACAAGGAGTAAAACAATCATTGAGTTTAAATGTATGAAGGTTATGTGTAACATTGACTAGAATTTTGATGGACTGGTAGGGCTGAAAGTCTGATTGGAATGAGTCCAAGAAATTACAGAAGGTGAGGATTGGAAACCTTGAGTACCAGCAAGTGATGTGAAGAACTTTGGGGTTAAGGGGAACAGAGAAGCATGCCATAGCTTCAAGCTATAGCTTTAAGATAGATTAAATGACAGCATTTTTTTGCTGTAAAAAATTTAACAGAGATGTAAATTATAATGAAACACCCTTGCACCTAGGATAATACCCACTTTGTTGTGGTGCTTTTTAAAAAATGTGCTGTTGAATTCAGTTTGCTAATATTTTGTTGAGGTTTTTTGCATTTTTGTTCATAAAGGATATAGGTCTGTTATTTTATTTTTGTTGTGTCCTTTCCTCACTTTTGTATCAGAATGATACTGGCCTCTTAGAATGAATTAGGGGGGATTTATTCCTGTTCAATTGTGTGGAATAGCTGCAGTAAAATTGTTACCAGTTCTTCTTTGAAGGGCTGGTAGAGTTTAGCTGTGTCTATCAGGTCCTGGAATTTTTTGCGGGAAGTCTTCTAATTACTGTTTCAATCTTGCTGCTCATTATTGGTCAGTTCAAAGTTTCTATTTCTTCCTTTTTCAATGTTGGGGAGAATCTTTCCGTTTCCTCTAGACTTTGTTTGCATAGCAATAGTCTCAGATGATCTTTTGCATTTGTCATATCAGTTGTAATGTCTCCTTTTTTATTTCCGATTGAGTTAATTGGTGTTTTCTGTTTCTTAATTAATCTAACAAGTGGTCTATCAACTTTGTTTATCTTTTCAAAGAACCAACTTTTTGTTTTATTGATCCTATGTGTTTTTTATTTCAATTTTGTTTAGTGTTCTGATCATTATTTCTTTTCCTCTAGTAGCTTTGGGTTTGGTTTGTTCATGTTTTTCTTGTTCCTTGAGGTGTGATGTTAGTTTTTTAATATATGATCTTTCAGTCTTATTAATGTAGGTCTTAAGCATTATAAATTTTCCTCTGAGCACAACTTTGGCTATGTCCCAGAAGTTTTGATAACTTGTTTCATTGTTGGCTCTCATTTCAAGGGATTTTTAAATTTCCATCTTGATTTCATTATTGACCCAAGGAACATTGGGGAACATACTGTTTAATTTACATATTTTTGTTTGGCTTTATGAGTTCTTGGAGTTAATTTCTAGTTTTAGCCTACTGTGAGTTGAGACGGTGATGTAAATGATTTCAATTTTTTGGAATTTATTGAGTCTTGATTTTTGGCTTATCATATGATCTATCTTGGAGAATGCTTTATGTGCTGATGAGAAAAATGTGTATTTTGTAGTTTGGGGATGGAATGTTCTATAGATGTCTGTTATTTGCATTTCCTCTAGAGTCCTGTTTAGCTCCAATGTTTCTTTGTTGACTTTCTGCCTTGATGATCTGTCTATTGTTGTCAGTGGAGTGTTGAAGTCTCCCACTATTATTTTATTGTTATTTATTTTTAGATGTCTTTTTTTTTTTTTTTTTACTGTTGTCAATGTCTTTTTTATCTAATATGCGAATGGCTACTCCTGCATGTTTTTGTGTTCCATTTGCATGGAATATTTTCCCCAACCACTTTTCCTTGAGTCTATAGAACTCTTTGTTAGTCAAGTGGGTCTCTTGAAGGCAGCAGATATGTTATTTTTCCATTCTGCCAGTCTGTATGTTTTTTAGTGAAGCATCGAGACCATTAACATTCAGAGTTAATAATATATAAGGTACTATTCTATTGATCACATTGGTTGTTATTTGGTTACCTTATTTATTTTATGTATTGTTTTGGTGTTTCATAAGGCATGCGAACCTTATGATTTCCAGCATTTTTCTACTGGTGTAGAAAACATTTTTCCCCTAGTATTTAGAACTCCTTTGAGTATTTCTTTCTTTTTTTTTTTTTTTTTGAGTTGGAGTCTCACTCAGTCACCCAGACTGGAGTACAGTGGCCGCTCCCGGCCACCACAGCCTCGACCTGCTGGGCTCTGGCGATCCTTCCGCCTCAGCCTTCCAAGTAGCTGGAACTACAGGTGCACACTACCACGCCTGGCTAATTTTTTGATTTATTGTAGAAATGAGGTCTCACCGAGTTTCCCAGGTGAGTCTCAAACCCACGGGCTCAGGCAATTCACTCACCTTGGCCTCCCAAAGCGTGTGGGATTACAGGCTGAGCCACCGAGCCCACCTGAGTATTTCTTTTAGAGCCAGCCTAGTGATGACAAATTCACTCAGCATTTGTTTGTGAAGGACTTGATTTCTCCTTCATTTATGAAACAGTTTTCCAGAATACAAAATTCTTGTCTGATAGTTATTCTGTTTGAGGACATTGAAGATGGCGAACCAACTACTTCTGGCTTCTAGGGTTTCTTCTGAGAAATCTGTTGTTAGTTTGATAGTTTTACCTTTGTAAGTTATAGGATTTTTTTTTTCTGTCTCATATCTCTTAAATTCTTTTTGTTCACATTAAATTTGCATAGCTGGATGATTATATGCCTTGAGGAAGACCTTTATGCAATAAATCTTCGAGGGGCTCTTTGGGCTTCTTGAACCTAGATGTTTAGTTCTCTAGAAAGGCCAGGTAATTTTTCTTCTTTATTCCCTCAAATAGATTTTCCAGATCTGTTCCTCTCTCTTCTTCCTCAGGAACACATAAGATTCTTAGGTACGAATGTTTTACATACTCCCACAATTCCTGGAGAGTTTGTTCTACTTCCTTGATTTTTTTCTTTATTGTTGTCTAATTGGGTTAACTCAAAAGCCTTTTCTCAAGTTCTAAGACCCTTTCTTCTGCTTGTTCTAGTCTACTGTTAAAACTTCCCACTGCATTTTGTAATTTCCTAAATGTTTCTTTCATTTCAAGAATTTCAGCTTGTTTATTTTTTAATTTTTAAGGTGTCCCTTTGAAGGCCATTAATCAATTTTATAATCAACTTTTGAATTATATGTCTGGAATTTCAACAATTTCATTTTGGTTAGAGTTTATTGCTAAAGAGTGGGTGTGGTCTTTTGGGAATGTTGGGAAACTCCGTTTTTTCATATTGTCAGAATTATTTTTCTGGTTCCTTCTCATCTGGGTAGACAATTTCTTATTTGTGGTTGACAGGGAGCTGATGTAGGCACTGTAGGGTTTCTTTGGTTATATATAGTTTTGGTGTGGTGAATTTCTCAATTGCCGTCTGTGGCAGCCCTCAGCTATGTACCTGAAAAAGCTTATTTTCTATTGCATATATATTATGATTTTTTTTTGAGTCTCACTCTGTTCCCCAAGCTGAAGTGCATGGCGTGATCATATCCCACCACAACCTTGACCTCCTGGACGCAGGCAACCCTTCCACCTTAGCCTCCAAAGTACTAGGGACTACAGGTGTGTGCCACCACATCTGGCTAATTTTTTTATTTTTTATTTTTGTAAAGACAAGGTCTTGCTATGTGGCCCTGGCTGGTCTGGAACTCTTGCGCTCAAACATTTCTCCTTCCCTAACCTCCCAAATTGCTGGGATTACAGGCATGACCATTGGGCCCAGCTGTATAGATATTATATACTGTATTTTTTATGCCATATTGAGTAGTTGCAATAGAGATCATATAGTCTGCAGAGCAAAACATATTTACTCTCTAGCCCTTTACAGGAAAAGTCTCCTGATCCCCGGTCTTGATTGTGTTTTGTAATGATGAAAGAAAAGGGAAATAATGCCCAACAATATTGGCTAAAGCCAATGTTGAAGTTCTTAAAAGTCAGAATAAATGGGACAATGGAAAATTATTACAAGTATTTTGGGAAGGTAATTGATGTCCTTAAATATTTCCAAAATTCACATTGTTAGATTACAAACTAGAGTGGTCAAGGACAATAAGGATGCTAGCGAAGGGTCTAAAATGAAGTCATACGTGAGAATGGTTGGAGAATATATAAATACTGAATCTACAGAAGAGAAGATATTAGGAGTTCAACATATAGCTATTCAAATATTAAAAAAGTAACGGATGGGAAAATATCCAATTTATTTGCAAATATTCAATTCATCACAAGGCAATTCTCTAAAACAGACACTTGAGTAGAGCTAAATTGAAGTTCTTTAAGTGGTCAAATCAGATCCGCAGGTGTATACTCTAAAAATGCCCTGCACAAAACCATGCCATCTATTTTTTTAATATTGTGATTTCAAGTTACATTCTCTAATTCTCATCATCACCACTGCTCCACTGAATTTGCTTCTGCCAAGGTCACCAAAACATCTCTGCTAAAAAATTCAGTGAATATTTTTCAGGCATTTACACTATTCATGATCTGCTTTTGAGAATCTTCCTGTTAATCTGATTTTATAAAACGAACATTGCAGACTTTTTTCTCTTTGGACATTTCATGTTAATCTCTTTTAGAAGGTTCTATTTTGTTGACCTTGCATCATGCTAATTTTATTAAAAGTTCTGGTATGGACACTCTCTTCATTATACCCCATCTCAGTGGTTACTGCTGCATATTCTAGAAAACAGATGCTAAAGCCATAGTGCATCAGGTTTTAAAGTTTTTAAAAAATAATTCATGAGTTTAAAAGGTTTCAGGATGACATTTTTTTAAAAAGAGTATCTCTCTTAATGACTTTATATTTATTCATTTACAATTAAGCCCCAAATTTGTACTGTCCTTTGTGTTGAAGAACTAGTAGTGGAAAAGAAATGATATGTGATTTTTTTGCTCTTAGAAATTTTCATTCAGGTTGAAGGGAAAAAAATAAAAATAAAAAAAAGAATGAGAAAAAAACATAAACATTTCACAAAGGGCTAATTGCTGTGAAGAGAGAATACTGTGGTAATTAAGTAAGAGTTAGCCATGAAAATGACTATTTTAGATAGGATGATCAGGTGTGATTTTCCCTGAGACTTGAGTAATAAGAACCTGAGACTTTTTTCTGAAATCTGAATAATAAAAAGGATTTAATGAATTAATGATGCTAAGAACTGGGTTAGTAGTATTGCCAGTGGCTTAGATAGTGTGCCCAAAAATCTGAAGGTAAAAATGAGATTGGCATGTTGAAAAAACAGAGCGATCAGAGTGCAGTTCACAATAAGGAAAGTAATCGTAGTTGAGGATAGAAAGATTATGAAAGCTAGATTATGTTGGGCCTTGTAGGTCAAGATGAAAAGTTTGAAGAATCTGTAGACGCAATGGAAGGAGGCATTGGGTGAGTTTTTAGCATGGTGGTTACATGATATTATGTTCTCTCATTATTTTTCTATTTGTCAGATGATACAAATTACATTAATCTTTTAAAATTTCTTGTAATGAAATTTAGATCTACAGTAAATGCTTGACCACAGGATATAGCTTAGCCATGACTTCATATATGTATTATCTTATTTTTGTTTATGCAATAATTTTGTTTATATATAAATTCTGTTATAATTTGCTTCAAATATTTTTTCCTAAGCAACAAGATGAATAATATACACTCTTATTGAATGTAAGAGCATTGGATTTAGATTGGGTAACCTGCATGCTATGCTGGTTCTAACACTAAATTATTAATATGAATTTAAGAAAATCTCTCGAACTCTTGGGGTCTTATTCCCTTCATCTAAAAATGACAAAATTAGCACTTGTTTTTTCTGGACCTCTCAGGAATATTGTGTGGAGAAAACAGATATAAATGTATTAGGTAAATAGTCATAAAGCCATAACAATTTGGTACATAATTCTTAAATTTCTTTTATGGGTCAAAAAGTAGATATTAAAATTTTAATATTCAAGGTATACTATTATAAAAACGATCTGATTAAATTTACTAAAAACAGGCTACCAAACATTTGTAATATATTTCATACAGAGATGAAAATACTGGACATCTTTTCAATTGTATGAATTGTCCTAATAATTTTTTTAACAAGGTGCTTGAATCTCCTGATAAACATATAAAATTTGGATTATGAACAATTTGAGTTCAATGCTAAAATTAGAAGCCAAGTTTAAACAAGTTCTCTGTATGCATCCTCATCAGAATTACTGCTAATGGCTATGTGCAAATTTAGTAAATGAATTATTCAGTTTGACATCAATCTTGTCTGTTGCCACCAGGCTTGTGAAACAAAGAATGCTTTGCAACTTTTAAGAATATACCTTTAGGCAGCATTGGAAAAATTACTTGACATCAACAGTCCTCATGCTCTCAAAAATTATTTAAAGTTTAGGTAAATTGAATAAGAAAATTTCAATTCCTATAAATTTTCAATAATTTATCATACGTTTTTATCAATCTCGTGTGTGTTTTGCTATAAAACACTATCAGCTCAATTTGTATATTATTTTAACCCTAAATGAGAGTATCTTTGTAAATATTAACATTTCAGGGGTGACCAGTAATAGGACTCTTTAGAGCCCATGAGCTCTGTGAACCACATATTAGAAAGTACTGAATTATTGAAATTGACAGCCTGTGCACTAGTCTAAGACATAAAAACTACAACATATATACTGGTCATTGTCTCTTCATCTAGTTCACATCAAAATTTAGTGGCCTTTCATGGAGTTCCAGAATTTAAGAAATCTTATCATAACTTTTTGTGCTTTATGCATTGCTTTGGTATTTCCACTTATAATTTTCTCCCCACAAATAATCACTTCTTACCAGTTATAATACTACTCGTCATCGAAGGCTCAGGCTTTTATACCAGTATTTTATGTCCAGTATGAAGTTCTTTATCTGGCACAGGGTTTTGCTTTATGGTATTTATTGCATGTTGTCTCCCCAACTGTCACTAGAAGTAGTTGGGATCTGGAAAAAACATAACTTGTGAGGGCTGTCTAATAAAATTACCTGCATAAGGAAGCCACTTCCTATTATTTGTAGAATTCTTGGGATATATACAAAAAAAGACATTAAGGTTCAGCATCCATGCCATCACTCTAAATGAGTGGGACATAGTGCAATCACCTTACTGCCCTTCCTAAGAAATGGCCTATGTTTAAACTCTAGAAGATAGGAACAGTATTATTTTTCTCAATGTCTGAATTTATGGTAAAAATGGGGTCTTTCTATATATATGTTGAATAAAATATAAGAAAATTCTAAGACACTGTATGCCATGTGTTTGGATGCTTTTCATAACATCACTGCTCATTTCTTTTAATAGAAAGAAAACAAAAAAAGTTTCTCTAACTAGGTTGTAAGCTTCTAGGACCAATCACAGATTGTTCTCTCTAAAAAGCAGACTTTCAGATGGAGACTTGTGTGCAGTAAATTTATTAGGAAGTGCTCTCTCACCCGTGAGGAAGTAAAAGAAGGAGGATTGGTTGAAGGGAAGAGTTTAATTGCCAAGCAGTTGCAACAAGAGCTTCAGCTCATTCTACAGGAAACTCTGGAACTTGGATGACTACTAAAGTTTGTCTGAATTTGGAGTAAGATATCAACACATTTATATTCAAGCAAAAATCTGCCTTTGGGTGCAGGCTACCTCTGGGAAGGGGATATGATTTGGGGAAAGATAGCTTTCTTCAGCTGAGAACAGTTTCCAGAGAGAGTCTGTATTGAAGGATAGCAGTTACCAATACTTCTAGCAGTTGAAGCAATGAGGCCCTGAAGCTGGGCTGGAACTCTAGGAGATATACCTCAGAATTCATTACAATAGTGTTGAATGATTGATTTATCACTATAAATCCCCTATAACTTGGTAAATTGCTGGCACGTTATAGGCCTTCCATTAGTCATTGCATGAGTAAATTAATATAATGTGATGACAAAAATGAGATAAAATATACGAACATATACAAAGCAGATGATAAATGATTTTTATAAAACTACCAGTAACATAATAATCTATACTGAATAACACATAAAGGGGATTTTTATATTGTAAGAATGTGTACATCAAGGTCCACATAATACAAATAAACCATTTAATGTTTAATATCTTACTTATTAGTTATATTAGTCAGGGTTTGGACAGAAAATTAACACACTGAAACAGGGTAATTAAGAAAGTTAAAGGCACCAACTTGATGTAATGAAGTATAAGGTTTGAGACAACAGAGAGCCATCACTACCCCTAGGTCTGAGAAAGTAATTATTAAAAAGCAGAGACAGCAGCAACTGGGTTTCTAAGTGAGTCCTGTAACCTTTTGTAGAGGGGTAGTCACTATTATTACAAGGCCCAACAGTAAGGAAACCTAGAGAATAAATTCCCAAAACCTCATTCTATATCTACTCTTGAAATTTTGCTGGTGACTCTTATTGGCTAAATCCTACTGAAAGTCAGAGTGCAAGAAGGTCTGATCAGTTTATGCAGGCCAACTTCTGGAACCAAGAAGAGGGTGGAGAAAGATGGACAGTAGATCTTGAAGTCTCAAACATGGAATATTCAGCACACTATTTATTTCACTTGATAAAAATTTTAACTTTTACCATTCCTATCAGGGTTCTCACAGAGACCATAGTACACTATGGGATCACTAAAACAGTCCAGATTCACAGTGGAAGTAAAACAATATTTCTCAAATTGTGGTCTTAGAGGCCTGGAGGGTTTCTAAAATCCTGTCACAGGTACACAAAGTCAAAAGAATTTTCATAATACTAAAACAGTTACCTTTTAAATTCTGGACTCTTTTTTTTTTTTTTGAGTTGGAGTATCACTCTGTCACCCAGGCTGGAGTACAGTGGCACCCTCATGGCCACTGCAACCTCGACCTGCTGGGCTCCGGCGATCCTTCCACCTCAGCCTTCCAAACAGCTGGAACTACAGGAACGCACTACCACCCCTGGCTAAATTCTGGACTCTTACAAGTATACAGAAGAGTTCTCAACAATACTCCACGTCACAAAGGGATGAATGTGGAAGTATTTCAGCTCTCTTCTATAGACTTAGACATTAAAAATATTTGTGAACATATGCAACAAGTACAATCTTCTCAATTTTTGTCTTATGAAAAGTTTATTTTTATAAAATGTATTGTTTAATATACGTTTAGCATTTTTAAAAAGTGCATATTTAAAGATTCTCAATATTTATTTCAAATGTAATATATTAATAAACATATAAGCAAAAGCTCTTTGGAGTTCACAATACTAAGATTTTTCAAGACATTACAAGAACAACTATTTTAAGAATTGCTGATGTAAAATATTCAAGAAGACTGCTTTCTGACTTATAAGATGTACTGAATAGTAATGTAATAAAATGTTTTACTGCTTTTAAAGCTTCTGAAGAAGCACACAAGAACATTCAAGTGTAGGGGTAGACATGCATTGTCAATGCTAGACAACCAATTGAATTACTTGTACTCCTCAGATGGTTTTTATCTGCATACTTGGTTTGTGGTTAACTTTCTATCTTAGCACGTGTGTGTTACTATAACAAGATACCTGAGACTGGGTAAGTTTTAAACACTCATTTATATCTTACAGCTCTAGAGACTGGAAAGTCCAACATCAAAGCACTGGGATTGGTGTTTGATGATGGCTGCTTTCTACTTCCAAGATGGACCCTTGATGCTACAACATCTGGAGGGGAGGGTCTCACATGGAAATGTGTCCTCACATTGCAGAAGGGATGGAAGGGTATGAGAGTGCCTCCTTCAATTTCAAGTCCTTCTATCAAAGCTCTAGTCTTATTCATAAGTGCAGAGCCCTCAAGACCAAATCACCTTCTGAAGGCCACATATCTTAATACTATTGCATTGAGGATTAAGTTTCAATGTAAATTTTGGATGCAACACTGTCATTCAAACTAAAGCATTTCCTCATGCATCCATTAAATGTAGTACTTCCTACTACCTGTTGTTTTACAAGGAAAGTTAGTCAATATACTAACCTTTAAAAACCTCACCATTTCCCAAGGACTTTGCTTCACCTGACAATTAAAGAAGGAGTAAGTTTTATGGGGCCTAACAAGTAAATGTGAAAGAGAATGATTAGCCAGGCTTGGTGGCTCAGCCTGTAATCACATGCCTTTGGGAGGCTGAGGTGAGTGGATTGCCTGAACCCGTGGGTTCAAGACCCACTTGGGCAACTTGGTGAGACCTCATCTCTATAGTAAATCAAAAATTAGCCAGGTGCGGTAGTGCGCACCTGTAGTTCCAGCTACTTGGAAGACTGAGGCAGAAGGATCGCCGGCACCCAGCAGGCGAGGCTGCAGTGGCCAGGAGCAGCCACTGCACTCCAGTCTGGGCAACAGAGTGAGACTTCAACTCAAAAAAAAAAAAAAGAATGTTTAACCACTATGACTAAAGTGAGGAATGCTAGGTAAGGTTGTCAAGGTCTAGCTTCAGAAGCCCCAGAGACACAACCTAAAAGGTGATTACAGAAACTTCGGTTCAGCTTCTTGGTAACAAATAGAACTCTTCTTGTGTTGCCAAAATGCTCTAAATGCAGCCTTGGGTTGCCACTGCTTGTTTCTTATAAAGCATGGTAAAACTGGAAAATATTTGTGGAAAGGAAAGGCTTGGGGAATACTGCTTCGCCATTCTGGAGACAGCTCACTTGTCATTGTGACTATTTGAACTCATTCCTGAAATAGTAATAACATTAATGATAATAGCAATGATAAATGACAAAGAAAAGGAGGGAGAGGAGGATCAAGAGAAGGAAGAGGAGAGGAAGGGGAACCATTTAAATAAATATGAAGCTGGAATTCATCAAGTGAAGTTATATCAAAGGGCAATTGCACTGCGTTCATTCTGTGGTAACTAAAGCCTTGAAAAAAAATCACTTTTTAGAAGGCTGATAGAGTTTAAATTTTGTTGTTTAGTTTCCACTGTAAAGCGACAAACTGTAATCTGACTTGCTATTGTTTGGGGCCCAGAGTTAAATTTTGTCCATGCTCATGAAAAGCATTCTCAAAGGCTGGAGGGGAAATATACTGTTGTAGGCATTTGATATAAATATCAAGCCATGTGCAAATTGGCTTGTACATATATCAAGGTGAAAAGGAAACCCTATTGAGTTTAAACATAATTAGAATAACATAAGAAATGATTTGACTTTTTATTACTCAATTGCACATTTAAAATGTTGATACAATTTTTCTTTGGTTTTGGTTTTAGTCAAGATGGAGTAACCCCACTTCGTTCAAGTTTCTTGCTTACAACTAAAAAACCCTACAACAAAAATATAAGAACACCCTGGATGATGGTATCCCAAAAATAGCACTTAGGAAGTCTTAAACCTATACACCCACCAGGTCCTTGCATTTTACTTCAACAGAGGGATTGCCTGATAAAATAAAATATGATTCAGAATCTCACAATACAACATCCAAAACAGTTAGGAAACAGTAAAGCAAGCACAGATGATAATCTAAAAAAGTCTTTCATTCTTCCCAAAGGACTAGAAAAAGAGTGGCCTAAGAACATAAAATCTTTTGACAGTAGTTATCTGACTTCACTAAACACAAACATGGCAGAAATGTACATTCCTCTCCTCTCAGCAGGCCTCGACAGGAAGCTGATAATTCTGTCCAACCACGTCAATCTCCAACATCCAACCTTACAGAAATAGGCAGCAATGTTCTGGTTCCCCTGGTAAAGAGTGATGGTGGAACTAAGTGGAGAACTGATCTTCTACCTTAGGCTTAGCAGAAGTAGGTGATGGTCTGATTCCCCAGCCAACTTGTATAGTTGGAACCAAGCAGGTAAAAAATTCTTCCATTCCCTACCCAGTGAAATCAAGGAGTACTCTGATTATCAGCAAGACCCAGCGAGCTGAGCCTCAACTCTCACCCAGCAGCAATAAGAATTAACAAAGCTAGACAAGTCAGAGCAAATTAGCATTCCACTTCACTACTTCCTGCACCAGATGTCAGCAGGATTCAGCAGGCAGTTGTACCCCCATCATCAAATTGCAGCAAGACTAAACAAGGTGGAGCAATTACAGTTGATATTTTACTTTCTCTCACTGCTATTGTTAGCAGGGCCCAATGAGAAACAACACTTACACATAATTGACAGCAACAAACTGAGCAATATGGTATGAGGTAGAGCTAGCTGGCATTTCTATGCTTCTTTTTCCTGCCCTTGTGCCAGAAGATATGGAACCGAGTGTTCACTCCTAACCAGTGTTAGGGAAGCAGAAGGAGGTGTTGTAAGGTGAGGCTAACAACTCTTACTCCCTCCATGTCAATAAACCCAGTATTAAGCTTATATGCAGAAAGAAGGAATGAGGCATTTTGAGGTGGTGCCCACTTTCTCTGTAAACAGGTTAGAAAAACCTAGTGGTGAGCTGAACTTCTATACCACACATTTGTTGTTGTTTTTTTTTTTTTTTTTTGAGTTGGAGTCTCACTCTGTCGCCCAGACTGGAGCGCAGTGGCCGCTCCCGGCCACCGCAGCCTCACACTGCTGGGCTCCGGTGATCCTTCCACCTCAGCCTTCCAAGTAGCCGGAATTACAGGCATGCACTACCAAGCCTGGCTGATTTTTTGATTTATTGTAGAGATGAGGTCTCGCTGCCCAGGCGGGTCTCGAACCCTCAGGCTCAGGCAATCCACTCACCTCAGCCTCCCAAAAGTGCAGGATTACAGGCTGAGCCACCGAGCCCGACTATACCACACATTTGTAATGAGGCTGAACAAATCTACACTTCACTTTTTCTGGTGGTGTTGGTCGAGCCAAGTGGGAATCTGAACCTACACACCCACAAGGTCCTCACAGTGCACTGTAATAGGAGGACTGCCTGCTAAAAAGAAATATTACGTATGATTCAGAATTATATAATATAACATCCAAAACAGGTAGAATCCCATAATAAATCACTCATACCAACAGCTAGGACTATAATAACATAAATGAGAAATGATAATCAACAGATGCCAATACTGAAGTAAATCAGATGTTGGAATTATATATCACTAAAATTTTAAAGTAACCATTATAAAAATGCTTCAAAAAGCAATTACAAATTCTCTTAATCTCACCAATGAAACAAAGTTATGAAAAAGAACCAAATTTAAATTATATAATTAGAAAATAAATATCACTGGATGGGCTAAATAGAGTGAAAATCACAGAGGAAAGAATAAATTTGGGGACAGACTTAGAATTTACTAAATCTAAAGTTTTAAAAAAATGCCTGAAAAAATAAACAAAGCCTCAGGAGCCTGTAGGACAATAAAATATTGTCTTGCATTTGTATTCTCAGAGACCAAGAAAGAGAAGAGAACATGGAAAAATAATATTTGAAGTCATAATGTTTATAAACATCCCAAATTTGGCAAAAGACACAAACATGCCAATTTAAAAAACTGATTGAACCCAAAATAAAGTAGACCCAAATAAATCTACACTGTGCCACATCATAATTAAAATTCTGAAAGTTAAAGACAAAAACAGGCTGGGCACAGTGGCTCACACCTGTAATCCCAGCACTTTGAAAGGCTGAAGGGAGGATTGCTGAAGTCCAAGAGACCTCACCTCTGTAAACAACCAAAAAAAAAAAAAAAAAAGAAATATATATATATATATATATATCCATTCCTGTAGTCTTAGCTACTCAGGAGGCTACAGTGGAAAGATCACATGAGCCCAAATGGTAGAGACTGTGGTGAGCTGTGATCATACCACTGCATTCCAACCTGAGTGACAGAGTGAGACCCTAATACACACATACACACAACATACACACACACACACACACACACACACACACACACACACACACACACACAACAAAGAATATATCTTAAAAGTGGCCAGAGAGAAACAACACATTATTTATAGAGAAACTTTGTTTAGATGATGGCAGGTTTGTCTTCTAAAGAAAGACCAGTAATAAGTGGCACATTTTTCGAGTGCTGAAATAAAAGAACTACCTACCACAAATTCCATATCCAGTAAAGTTAAAGTAATTTTTAATAAACGAAAAAGAAATAAAGACATCCTCAGACAAAGAAAAGCCAAGAGAATCCTTCACTAGCAAACCAATCCTTAAAAAATGGCTTACAGAAATTTTCTGAATAAAAAGAAAATGATAACAGAAGTTTTGGAACATCAGAAATGAGAAAATAACATTGGAACGGGTAAAAATAAGGGTAAATATACACATATATACATATTTATAGAGAGAGATATATAGATATATATCTTTCTAAAGGAGATATATATTTTTATTCATGTTTTTAAATTCATATTTTGCAGTTGAAGGACAAATATAAAACTGTTAAATGTGATGCTCAATGTATATAGATATGACAATTATATATATATATATATATTTTTTTTTTTTAAATTTTATTTTATTTTATTTTTTTTCAGTTGGAGTCTCACTCGGTCACCCAGACTGGAGTGCAGTGGCCGCTCCCGGCCACCACAGCCTCGCCTGCTGGGCTCCGGCGATCCTTCCGCCTCAGCCTTCCGAGTAGCCAGAATTACAGGCCCGCACTACCATGCCCAGCTGATTTTTTAATTTATTGTAGAGATGAGGTCTCGCTGCCCAGGCGGGTCTCGAACCCGCGGACTCAGGCAATCCACTCACCTCAGCCTCCCAAAGGCGCGGGATTCCAGGCTGAGCCACCGAGCCCGGCGACTATTATATTTTAAAAGTGAAGATGGTATAGGGACATAAGTAGATATGATTTCTACATTTGACTCAATGTACTAAAACATGAATACCAATAGGCTGTGATAAGATGTACATATTTGTGTCGAACTTACACACACACACACATACACACACACACACACACCTGCTCTAAAATAAATATGTCAGATAGAATCCAAAAATAAAAAATTAACACACAGAATTAAAAGAGAAACAGAGGCAGTCAATAGAAAACACATAATAAAATGGCATGCTAAAGCCTTAATATATCAATAATTACTTAAATGTAATGATCTAACTATACCAATTAAAAGTTTGGCAGAGTAAATAAAAGCAAAACATTACAAACAGACCAAACCATGATCCAATTGCATGCTGTCTGCAAGTAACTCTCTTCAAATACAACAGTATAGGCATGTTGAAAGTAAGAAGATAGACTATGTTATGTAAACATTAATTTTACAAAATCAGAATAGCTATATTAATATCAGAGAAAGTTCAATTTAGAGCAAAAAATGTTCTTAAGGAAAAACACATAGCTAAAAAAGGATCAACCCACCAGGAAGGCATAATGATTCTAAGTGGATAGGGACCAAGCAACAGAGCACCATGATACAAGGAAGCAAAAACATAAGTGCTGAAAGCAGAAATATACAACTTCACAATTATACATTGGGACTTCACCAATCCACTCTCAGAAATTGATAGCAGTACTAGCAAAAATCAGCAAAGACATATAAGAACTAAATCACATAGTCAATCACTGGAATCCAATTGACTCTACACACAAACACACCATTCCATCCAACAACAGAAAGATATTCATTCTTTTTCCAGTGCCCATGGACCATACACTATGTGTGACAGACTAATGACCCCCTTCCTAAGATATACATATTTTAATCCCTGGAACAAATGAATATGTTAAGTTATATGGTAAAGAAGAATTAAATTTGCCAACGGAATTAAAGTTGCTAATTAGCTGACCTTAAATTAGTAAGATTAGAGCCAGACATGGTGGCTAAAGCCTGTAATCCTGACACTTTGGGAGGTGGAGGTGAGAGGATTGCCTGAGTCCAGGGGTTCGAGACCAGCCCGGGCAACTTGGTGAAACCTTGTGTCTACAATAAAAAAAAAAAATTAGGCATGCACCTGTAGGAAGGCTGAGGTGGAAGGATCACCAGAGCGCAACAGGTTGAAGCTATGGTAGCTGTGAGCATGCCACTGCACTCCAGCCTGGGCAACAGAGTGAGACTCTGACTCAAAAAACAAAACAAAACAAACAAACAAATGAAAAACCTAGAGATTATCTTGAATTCCGAAATGGACCTGATCTAATCGCAGGAATCCTTAAATGTGGAAGAGAGAAGTGGAAAAAGAAACAACAGATAGATGGTATTCTGAAATGGACTTGGGCTGAGTTTGCTGACTTTGATGATGGAAGAAGCAGCTTCACAAACCAGTGAGTCGGGGAAGACTACAGAAGCTAGAAAGGAAAGAGATTCTCACCTCGAACTTCCAGAAATGAAAACAGTCTTGCCAATACTATGATTCCAGTTACCCCCGTGAGGGACTTTCTGCACTTCTGAACTATAAAGCTGTATGATAATACATTTTTATTGTTATTTCAAGCCACTAAACTTGTAATTTGTTATAGCAGATAAAAGCAAAAACGAATACTCAAAAACAGACCATCTCCTTGTCATTAAACATACTTCAACATACTTTAAGTTACCAAGATACAGAGTACTTTCTCCAGTCACAGTAGAAGCAAGCTAGAAATAAACAATAGAATGACAGCAAAAAAAAAAAACATCTGGAAACACTTACAAATTAAACAAAAAAAATTTTTTTTTTTTTGAGTTGGAGTATCACTCTGTCGCCCAGACTGGAGTGCAGTGGCCGCTCCCGGCCACCGCAGCTTCGACCTACTGGGCTCCGGCAATCCTTCCATCTCAGCCTTCCAAGTAGCTGGAACTACCACGCCCGGCTAATTTTTTTATTTATTGTAGAGATGAGGTCTCGCCAAGTTGCCCAGGCAGGTCTCAAACCCGCTGGCTCAGAACAAAATATTTAAAAATAATCCCTGGGTCAAAGAGGAATTCTCAAAGAATATAAAAATACATAGTGTTCAATTATAATTAAATTACAATATATCTAATCGCATGAGAGGCAGCTAAAGCAAAATGAAGGGGCAAATTTATAACACAAAACTTTATATCATAAGAAATACTCAAATTGGCAATTTAATTGTCTAACTAAAAAAAAAAAAATAGAAAAAAAAAAACCAAAATAACCCTATGTCAGTAGAAGGAAGCAAATAAAAGGAACAGAGAAAAGTAAAATTGAATCCAAAAAAGCAACAGAGGAAAAAAAAAATCGATAAAACAAAAAGCTAGTTATTTTAAAAAATCAGGCTAATCTTCTTTCAGGTCCCTTCTCACTGTAGGAACCTTTCTGCCTTCTTAATTAATTCCTGCTCCCCCCCCCACAAAAAAAACCCAACAACAACAAAATCAATTTAACTGACAAACTGCTGAAAAGACTGACAAAGAAGACAGAAAATCAAATATCAGAAATAAAAAAGCAGTTGATGGTAGAGTCTTTGTCAAAGATGAGTTGATTGAAAAATTGAGGTTTTGCTTCTGGAATCTCTATCCTGTTCATTGGTCTATATGCCTGTTCTTGTACCAATATAAGGCTGTTTTGATTATTGTAGCTTTATAATAGAGTTTAAAGTCTGGGAATGTGCTTTGCTTTTTTTGCTGAGAATTGTTTTGGCTATTTGTTGCTATTTATGCTTCCATATAAATTTCTGAGAAGAATGATGTTGGCAACTTAATGGGTATTGTATTGAATCTGTAGATTGCCTTTGGTAGGATGGACATTTTAACAATGTTGATTGTTCCTATCCATGAGCATGAAATATTTTTTCATTTGTTTGTGTCTTGTGTTGGGAGCCAACATCTATAGCCACATGACTGAGGCCTGTAAAGGCCCATCTGGAAGATCGCCTCTGACATAGGATATCAGTTATACCTATAATATTGGCATGTGATTAGTGACCAGTGTGCATACATGGCAGTAAAGCCTGATGGAAAGTTGTACAGCAGAATTATCTTGTCCCTTCTAAGTTGTATTTCTTTCTAGATATTTTCAAACTTCTATTTTCTGGTAGACTGGTGAGTCAGCTCTTGTTTCCCCGAAAGCAGTTTCCCCTAGAGCTAAGATTAGAGACTAAATTACCATCATAGTCTTATTGCCCTGCCTCTAGCCAGGCAGAACGATTGCTTTTTGTTTCGTTACAGGCTATGCATTTCCTTGCTTTTGTTTCATTAAATACCGAAACTGTTTGCAGCCCAAAGCCATTAACATGGCGGCCATGCTTTTGTTTCATACCAAAACTCTGTTTACCTCTGTTTGCCTCAGCCCGAGGCCATAGGGCCATGCATTTCCTTATTCAAGAGTGTGACAGCTACTATCTGATTTCTAGAGTAGACTTGTTAGGATAAAATATATACATATACACTTATAGTTACATTTTAGAGTATATTTGAGTAAATTTATGCTTGCTGTTTTGTTTCTTTTGGCTACATTATTCAAATATAATAGTTACTATACGATTTATAAAAGAATTAATGATAAGGTATTAGCTTAATAGGACATAGCATAGTATTAAAGGTCAATCATTAGAAAAATTAAAGTTTAGACATAGGAAATTCATTTAAGTCATGGTAAGGTTTTATAATTTAAGAATAAGTTTTAATCGTTATAGAATTACAGGACACTACGTTGAACCATAATAGATTAATAGAATAACTGAGTCATTTAAGTAAACTTATAGATTATAGTATAGTGTTAAGTTGATAATATTAATCGTTAAAAATATTAGGAGTCAGTAAACTTGGATTTAACTTAGAAAAGTTTTTGTATTAATCAGGGTTTGGAACAAAAAGTATAATATGAATGATTTATTGAACATTATGAAAAACACTTTAAACAATCTGTATTGAAATTGTATACCCGTAAATTTAATGTAAGTTTTGTGAAACACATCATGCATCATGGAATTGTAATTGTTTGCTTGGAACTTGCAAGTCTCGTGATGGTCTTGTGATGCGTAATTTGCATAAGAATTTGTACGCCCCCAACAAGCGATTGTCACACTAATGGAGGGTATGGAAAAAGGTATATAAGTTGGAAGGAGTTCAAATAAAATTTGGCTTCAGTCCAGATCAGACTGTTCCCAGAAGAACTGCCTCAGAGTGGTCTCTTCTCTCCGTCTTGATTCACCGTTGCAGTCCTAACCCTGCCCTTATAAGTCGGGACTGGCACCCCGACATTCTTGGATTTCTTTGAGCAGTGTTTTGAAGTTCTCATTGTAAAGGTCTTTCACTTCTCTGGTTAGGAAGATGCTGAGGTATTTCATTTTTTGGGTAGCTATTGTGCATGGGATTGTGCTTTTCATTTGGATCTCTGCCTGCTTGTTGTTGGCATAAAGGAATGCAACTGTCTTTTGCACATTTATTTTGTACCCTGAGATTTTACCAAAGTTCTTTATCAGTGCAAGCAAATTTTTGACTGATTCTCTTGGGTTTTCGAGGTATAGAACCACGCCATCAGCAAAGAGAGATAACTTAACTTTCTCTTTTCCTATTTGGATACCCCTGATTTCCATCAACCACTGGGGAGAGGAGAACCAATTCAGTAAATGGTGCTGGGAAAACTGGGTGTCTACATGTAGAAGATTGAAACAGGACCCCTACCTATCCCTATACACAAAAGTCAACTCTAAATGGATCAAAGACCTGAACGTAAAGTCTCAAACAGTAAGAGCCTTGGAAAATGCAGGACACACCCTTATGGAAATTGGAACTGGCATCCAATTCCTGATCAAAACCCCAAGTGCCCAGGCCATAAGAGATAAGATAGACAAGTGGGACCTCATCAGACTGACAAGCTTCTGCAAAGCCAAAGAAACAAACACAAGAGCAGGTAGACAGCTCACAGTCTGGGAAAAAATATTTGCCAACTATATATCTGACAAAGGCCTAACATTTAAGATCTACAAGGAACTCAAACATGCTGAAAAGAAAAAAAAAACAAACAGCACCGTTACAAAGTAGGCAAAACATATATGAATAGATACTTCTCAAAAGAAGACATATGAGCAGCCAACAGATACATGAAAAAATGCTCTACCTCATTAGTCATCAAAGAAATGCAAATTAAAACCACACTGAGATACCACCTCACTCCAGTCAGGATAGCCATCTTCAATAACTCAAAAAATAACAGATGCTGGAGAGGTTCTGGGGAAAGGAAAAACTTCTACACTGTTGTTAAGAGTGTAAACTAGTATAACCTCTGTCAAAAACAGTGTGACAATTCCTAAAAGATCTAGAAATAGACCTTCCATATGACCCCACAGTACCTCTATTGGGAATATACCTGAAGGAACTCAAATCACCCTATGAAAATGATACCTGCACATGCATATTTATTGCAGCATTATTCACAATAGCAAAAACATGGAACCAACTGTGCTGTCCATCAAAAGAGGACTGGATTAAAAAAAATGCGGTACAAGCCGGGCTCAGTGGCTCAGCCTGTAATCCCGCGCCTTTGGGAGGCTGAGGTGAGTGGATTGCCTGAGCCCGTGGGTTCGAGACCCACCTGGGCAGCGAGATCTCATCTTTACAATAAATCAAAAAATCAGCCGGGCGTGGTAGCGCATGCCTGTAATTCTGGCTACTTGGCAGGCTGAGGTGGAAGGATCGCCAGAGCCCAGCAGGTCGAGGCTGCAGTGGCCGGGAGCAGCCACTGCACTCCAGTCTGGGCGACAGAGTGAGACTCCAACTCAAAAAAAAAACCAAAAAAACAATGCGGTACATATACACGATGGAGTATTATGCAACCGAAAATGACTAAATTATGAACTTTGTAGCAACTTGGATGAACTTAGAGTCTATAATACTGAGTGATCTATCACAGAAACAAAGAACTGAGTACCACATGCTCTCACTCACAAGCGTATCTTGAACAATTATCATAATACTGTAAGAAAGGGATTGGCAGTAGTGGGAAACTGCCAGGGCAGGGGAGGTGGGATTTGCAGTAGTGGGAAACTGCCAGGAGATGGGGACATATTTCATCAACAAGGGTACCTGCATAATGGACATTTGTATACCAAACCCCGAATTGTACCCCGCATCTTTAAAATTAAAAATTAAAAAGCAATATTACTACACATCCTACAGATCAAAAAGGTAAGGGGATACTACAAACAACTCTATACACATAAATTCTCACCTAAGAAGAAAAGGACCAATTCTTTGCAAACCACAAACTGCTGACAGCCAACCAAAATGAAACAGACACTTTGAATAGTCTTATAATTCTTTAAAAAATTGAATTTGTAATCATAAAACTCCTATAAAGGATGCTTCCAGGCTCATATGGTATACTGGTGTATTCTACCAAATATTTTTAAATAAATTAACTCAAAATTGGCACAATCTTTTTTAGAAAATTGAAGAAAAATAATTTCCAACTTACATTTAAGT